>RYZW01000943.1:0-21458 GCA_004367215.1 Colletotrichum trifolii | reverse complement strand
TAATTAATACCTAGTCGCTAATATTATTAGCTTAATATAGTAACTTATAGGATAGCTAGATAATTTTCTTTTAAATATCTATAAACTATTTTTCAATTATAGTATTTAGAATAATTTTATTAAAGCCTAGTCCGATATACTAATAACCCTAGTTATAATAATTATAGCTAGATATCTCTATACCTATCTCGTAATTATCTTTTTATAAATAACTATATAGATTTCAAGGAGATTTCAATTCTATCGTAAAAGTATAGTTATAGAAGAGTAATAGATTACAGAATATTTAACTTTTACGTCTCGAAATAAATACTCTATTTTATTCTATCTTCAAAAAGTTCAAAAAGGTTCTTAACCTTATAACCTTAGTAGTTATTTTTAGCTATGTATATTAAGCCTTAGCTAGTCTTAATAAGGCTCTCCCTATATAAACTATTACCACGAGGTCTTCTACTATTATAGGGTTAAATATCAGAACTAGAGGTATAATTATCCATAATAATAAGTAATTTTATTACTATTTTAACTAGTTATAGGCTAGTATTAGCATAAAAGCTATTATTAAGTAAAACCTATAGATAAATCTATATATAAAGTAAAAAGCTTAGATACTATTCTAAGTATAGAGCAAAAGTAACTAAATTATTATTAGTTTTTCTAGGGACTATAGATTTTTCTTTTTCTTCTTCCTCCTTATTATTATTTCTTATAAGTTTTCCCTAAACTAGGAAAACTTTTAATAATTCTTTTTCTAGATTAGATCTATAAATATCTAGATATATAAATTCCTAATACTTTTTAAGTATTTATATAAATTTCTATAACTTATTTCTTTTTAATATTATTCTAGTAATCGTTTCTTTATATAGGGTTTCTAGTTAATATAATAAAAGATATAGTACTTATAAATAAATCTAAAAAAAGTTTATTTATTAATATTTAAGTTTCTTATTAGAAAAGTTATTAATTATTTTCTTGATATTATAGACTAGAACTAAATTACCAGGTTCTATTTATTTATCCTATAAAGTACTTTCTTTCTTTCTATTAAAACCCTCTATTACTTTTTTATATTAATCTATAATTATTATTATAGCTACTTCCTTATCTTTATTTAATTATATAAAAGTATAGATCCTTAGATTTAACTCTTCCTTAGGTGTTTTTATTAATACCTAGTCTAATACTTTTTATATTAGGATAAGTATTTTATTTAGTATAATTATTTTGTATTTGTGTTTTTAGTAGAAAAATATAAATCTTAGTAATACTTATATTGTTATTTGATTTGTGAATAAGATTATAGGTAGAAGAGGCCTAGGGCTTTTACTACTATTACTTTATAGCTATACTAATAATATATAAGTAATGTGTTAATATCTAATTTTAATAACTCTATTAGTTTATAGGCTATAGGCTAAGGTAGTTTTACGCTTTAGTTTATATTATTTATTAAATTTAATGATAAGCTTTTTATTCTTAGGCTTTCTATTTATAATAAAGATACTATAGAAGCTATAATATATAATAACTTTTTTCTATAAAAACTTTATAATTATTTTCAATATTAGTTTTAGAAGCTACTAAGCTTTTAGCTAGCCTATAAATACATTTCTAGTTTCAATAAGATATTACTTTTTTATTCTCTAAATATCTAAGTAGATATAGTTAAAAAGTAGTCTTTAAAAAGTAGTGAATTTATAGAGATTTCCTATTCTATATATTTTCCTCTTCTAATACTCTAGGTGGTACTTAATTATTTCTTTTATTTCCCTCTATATATTAGGATAGTAATACTAATTAGCTGATCTTTTATAAACTATTTCTCTTCTTTAACATCTACTTTCATTATATATTATTAATATTAGTTTTTTTTAATATCTTTTTTATTAATAATATATCTAGGAATTATACAAAATAGTATTAGTTAAGGTAAATAATAGCTTATTCCATAGTTGAAAAGCAAAAGCCTTTTACTTAAAAACTTTAAAGTAGCTAAAGTTAATTCTTAGAAGTCTTTTCAGTATTACTAAATAATAAGCGATTTACCTTATCTTTCTTAACTAGGTTTATAAATACTTTAATATTATAGATAGGAAGGTTAAAGCTCTATTCATTTAGCTTATTTTATCTACTAAAGTTGCTATCTTAAATACTCCCTTAATTTATTAATTGTCTCCTATAATATACTTTCTTTTGAAAAAACTTCTAGTAGTTATATCTATAAAGAAGATATATATATTAATCTAGTTATCTATATTACTTTCTTTTTACTTATTATTTTAGTTAGATAGTTTAGATAGTTTCTATAAAAGTTTCTTAATAACTAAGTTAGCTATGCTACTAATATATTTAATCTTAAAATTAAATATCCTAATCTAGGATATCTAATAGATTACTAGTATTCCTAGTAAATTAGAAGTAATACTACTAAGTTATATAATAAGAGTTTTTATATTAGTTTCTAATAAGAAGCATTATTTATTGAAGTAGTTTCGTAAATACTTTAGAGCTTTTAATATTTCTTGAAGTTTTTCTTATTAGTATTATGATTAAGTTCTATACTTATAAATAAGCTATTCTTGAATTAGGTAATAGTTTATTTCTATTTGATAAATTATCTAAGAAAAGTTCCTTAACTAGTATTACTAGTATTAACTATTAAGTAGATCTAGTTACTTATAGGATGATAGTTAATTAAAATAAGAATTAGCGAGTTGTAAATTTTATCTTTGAGTTATTTTATAGTAGTAATTTATTCTTATTTTTATTAGAAAAGAAAGTCTTTTTAGTAAGTTATTAAGTAGTTTTATTACAGTTAAATAGTCCTAAATCTATATTTAATAACATAATATAATTCTAAGAAATAACCTAACTTTAAACATATTATTATAATATTTCTATTCTTTAATTTTCATAATCTTAGATTCTTCTAAATATTTCCTATAGGTTCTATAAATATACTTAACTATTATAATAGTTTGTTATACTTACTAAGACTTTATAACTAAAATTATATAACTAGTAAATTTAATATTTATGAAAACTTTATTAATATTTTAAATATATTCTAGAGTATATTTATAAATACTAGGATATTACAGGTTATTGTTTTTATTGTAAGTTATTATTAGTTTTTTGATTATAATATCTTCTAGGAAAGCTTTATAGTAATATAGAATTAAGTTATAAAGGATCTTTATTATAATCTATATAAACTATATAATTGAATTAGTACTATTTTTAGGAAAAGTATAATATTATAAGAGTTTAAGTAGAATTATAAATATTGTTAAGTTTTTGGTTTTAGGGTTTAAGGGAATCTAGTTATATCCTAAAAAGATATCTAATAGTAATAATAGTTTAGATATACTAAAGTGTTCTAAAAACTTATTTATTCCTAGAAAGAGCTTTATATTTTGAATAGTAACTATATTAATCTTTATTACTAAATTAATAAGTTATATCTTGTTATTTTTCTTTTATATTAAAAAGAAGGGGTTTCTATAAATTCTATGGCTATATTCTAGTATACTATTCTAAATATATGTTTTTAGAATTTTAAGAATATTATTTATTAGGTTTTTTGGGATAGGGATTAACCTAGTTTACTATATTTTAAAAAGAATAGTTTTAATTATTTAAAGAAATATAATAGAACTTAATATCTTTCTATGGTAACTAAAATCCTATACTAATACTTTGTCCCTTATTTCTAGTATTTCTACTAGTAGTTTTTCTTTAAAATATATAAATAATTTAGTTTATTTAAGATAAGGCTTAATTACTTTAGTATTCAATACTTCCCTAGAATTAGGTTTGGGAATTTTAGTATAATTATATCTATAAATCGAGTTATAAAATTATTAGTAATATCTTTCTTTATTTCCTCCTATGTTTTTAATTTCTATTCTAGGTTTTTCTCTAGTATTAACTTATCTAATAGTATATTATCTACTAGCTAAACCTTCTTATCTTTTGTCTTATATATAGTATTGATATCTTTAACTAGTCTATTCTGAATGTCTACTGCTACTATTTCCTCCTCTTATATTTTCTTTTTTGAAGATAGTATTTATTATTTCTAGAATATCTTATTTTCTATAGTAGAATTTCTTCTATCTCTTAAAACCTCTAATATAAGCTTATTATTTATATTATAGGGGTTTATGAAGATTATAAAAGTATTATTCTTTATAGGATAAATATTCTAAGTCATATTTTCCTAGGGATATAATAATACTATAAATCTCTTTAATCTTTAGTTTAATTATTTTTTGAATTGAAATTTCAAAAGTTGCTTTAAATTCTTTATCAGTTTCGTCTACTACTGTCACAGACCCAAGCCTTAGGGCTTGTGTAGGATATTGCCATTAGGGCTCCGCACAACCACCATCCCTATAGTCTAGTGAAGAGTTTTCACCCTAGGTGTAAACTCTTCAAGTTCATCATAACACTATTAAGGCACCACTGAAGCACCTCTCGTGGCCAGCCTCTAACAACTACTATAATTACTTCTTTATCATCATTTATTAATTTTTCTATATTCTTTAGTATATTAAATTTTAGTATTATTAATGTATCTTGAAAACTTAGATATACTATATTAGTCTCTTTACAGTAGCTTTCTTCTTCTATATCCTATTTACTTATTCTTTTTATAATTCTTAATAGTAGTTCCTAGTTTCTTTTTTTTATAGAAAAAAGAAGTAAGTATATATATTAAATTTAGTTTACATTTCTTAAATCTAGTATAATATGTTGGAATTTTATAGTTAAATTATATATATAGAAAGATGAATAGAATATTTAAACAAATATTCTTAGATTAGATCTAACTAATAATCTAGTTAGATATATACTAAAGTATTATCCGAGTCTTGATAATAAATAGTACTTCTAGGACTAAATCTTTTATAACTATCTTTTTAAGTGAAATAAAGAATCTAATATTAGAGATATAATATCCCTCAATATAAATATCTTTTATTATTATTTTATAGAAAGTTATACTATATTTAATATCTATAATACTTTATAGTTTTAAATATATAAATATTACTCTACTAAATAGATTTGTCTTTTAGATATAATCTTTAGTAATAATATTAATTGTTCAACTAGTATTGATAAGTCTTTAGAGTGTTAGGTTACTTAGGTTTATGAATGAAATATTTATCTAGAAGTGAATTATAATAAAGTTATAAATTATAGTAAAGTTAGTAATAGTATTCTCTTTAGTATTAGTAGATTTTGTTATAGTCTTTATAATCTTAATATTTATATTATTAACCTATATAACTAGTATTACTTATATCTATGAAGTAGGTAATATTATTAAATCTATCTTCTATTTATTATTAAACTATAGTATTAAATATTTAGTAATATATTATTAGTTTTATTTATTAATCTAAATTTAAATTTCTATTTCTTAATCCCCTATTTTATTAAATATATTTATAAATCTTTCTTCTATTATATTAAATTTCCTTCTTATCTACCAGTCATTCTAGTAATTCTTAATAATTAACTAGGTATACTTATAGTTAACCTAGGTATATATAAGTTAAGCTTTCTAAAAGAAGTCTTTAAGAACTAAAATTTATTTTCTAATTTTCTTAAAATAAATATAGTAGATTAGTATTTAAACTTTAGTATTTATTAGTATTATAGTAAAAGCTAGTTAATTAGATACTTATTTAGTAGTAACTATTTCTTAATAAACTAGGCTAACTAGTAGTATAGGTTTATCGTTATTTTAGTTTAGTTTAATAATTCTTAGTTCTAGTTAAGCCAATTAGTAGTTTTTACTATATAGGTTTATAAATAATTCTTTCTAAAGTTTATAATAGTTATATGATATCAATTTTATAGAGTTACATTTTAATCTATTTATTATAGTAACTTCTCTAGTAGTTATCTTTATATTCTTCTTTAGAATAGTAATTTAAATAAGGTCTAAAAGTATAATATTAAATATTATATAAATTCCTTCTACTTATCTTTAACATTATTATTATTATTTAGTAAACCTCTTATTTATTTCATTAATAGTTATTTAATACTTCTTAAAATCCTAGAAAGCCTATTAAAAATTAAAGAAAAATTATAGTTTAAGGTTTTTAGCTTCTTTAGTTTTCCTTAGGAAAATCTAAGATTCCTAAGTGATATATATAAGAATAGTTTTAGTATTTTCCTATCTCTTCTGATACTCTTCATTAATAATACTATTCTTTATTATTATCGCGTTATTTCCCTAATAGCTAATATAATAAGTATTTTTAATATAAAAATAAATACTATAAGTCTAGTAAATAATTAATATATTATAAAATACTATATAGTATCCTTACTATTTATATTTTTAATAATTATAGTTGTTTATATATTCGTACTAAGGATTAGTCTATATCAATAGAAGAATTTAATTATTATAGATTTTATTTAATCTATAAATAAATCTTGTAAAACTACCCCTTAATTAAATTTACGAATTAGTTGTATAAGAATAATAGGTTAATCTAGGCTTGATTAAGATCGCATAAGTCTCAGTATAAACTACTATTTTATTCTATTTCTTAATAATACTATACATCATAAATATCTAATTTTCTATAGAAAGACTAATATTATTAATTTAAAGGCTTTTAAAAATATCCAATAGCTCTTTAACTTTTATAATAATACTTTCCTCGAGTAATTTCTTTTTTTTTACAACTTAAACCTCTTTTAGTTCTATTAAAATTATTTTTGTTTCTTTAAGAAAACGTATTTTAGGGGTTATAGTTTATAGCTATTTTATAAACTACTTTATTAAAGTCTAGTCTTTTTTTTATTATATAAAAATAGTTTTGAAAGTTCTCTAGTTAGTATTAATAAGTTTGTGAAATCTATAGTAAAAGTTATAGGTTATTTTTATTAGTATTCTAAGAAGTATTTTATATATAGTAATATATATTAATTCCTAGTTAAAGAATTTATAGTTTCTTATAGTAGTAATACGGGTTTAGAGGTTATTAATTATAATTAGGAGAAAGGTAATCCCTGTAAGATTATTTTTTTTTAGAAAATCCCCTAACCTAAGAATTCTAAGTTTTTTATTTAGGTTTTAATTAGTATTTAGGTCTATAAATCTATATATAGTTAAAAAGATCTCTTTAGTTTTAGTTTAAGTCATTTTAGTAGTTATAATAGATAATATAGTTTTCTTAAGTTATAGAGTATAATATATATAGATTCTTCTAATTATATTATATTTAGATTTATAAGATAAGTTAATAAAAGATTTATACTTATCTAGGAAATTAGAAATATTATTACTAAGAAACTTAGGAATTCCTTTAGATTAAAGAGATATAGTAGTTATAGAAGGTTGTGTTTAGATTATCTTTAATAATATTAAATAATTAACTACTATTAAAGTATAATTTATTAATATAAATATAGTAATATCTTTAGATATATCGATATATCTTAATAGAGCTTTAGTTTATAGTTCTAAAGTATAAGTAGTAGGATTATTCCTAGGAAAATAATTTAGAGGGGTATTACTTATATTTTTAGAAATATCTAAAACTTATAGCTGAATGTTTTTAAATATAGAATTTATAAATAAAGGAATAGCTAGAATTAAGGAGAAAGTTTCCATATTAAGCTTAATATAAATATTATCTTTATTTTAAACTATCTTATTATGTAAGTAAAATTATTGTTATTATAATAGATAATAAAAATGATTTTTCTAATTATTTGTTATTAATAAGAGTAGTAAGTAAGGGAGTAAATCCTCTATCTTTTTTATCTTTATTATGTTATATTTGATTCCATTCTATATATTAATCTTTTAAAAGGTCTCTGAAATATTAATATATTACTTAATTTATAGATATTCTAGTATTATTTACTTTTTCTAAAATTAGAAATATTTAAAAATATTATATATGACTATCTCGTATATTATTTTATCTAAACCTACATTTTCCTTAATAGGGTATCTAAAGTATTATATATAACTATTTTATATGTTATTCTCTCTAAGAACTATATTTTCCTTAAAGAAGTATCTAAAATATTTATTTTTTTATCCTTATATTCTAAATACATAAGTTAATCCTACTATACTTATCAGCTTAGTAGGATTACTTTTACGATTTACTTTCCTATTTTATTATTTTTATTTTATTCTATTATAGTAGTTATCTTATTTCCCTATTTTAAAGAAGTCTCAAAAGAGAAATATTTTATTTAACTATGTACTTAATTTGTGAATAACTTACTAAAACTAATCTTATAATATTAAATTATACTAGTTTATTAGATAAGGCTATATAAGTAAGGCTCCTTTTAGATAAGTCAGTTTTCTAGGTCTCTAAACTATCTAATTATCTAAAAGCATAAGTATAGCTATTACTTATTTTTCTTAATACTTATATAGGTCTATAAATTGCTTTTTTAGTAAAAGTTGTTATTTCTTGAACTTACCTATCTATTTTATTAAAGAGTAGGATAATATATTATATTTTTATTATATATTATATTTACCTATTCGTTAAAATAATATAGAAATATCTTTCTATTCTAGCTTATAAAGACTAAGAGTAGAAGAATCTGCTTCTAAATACTATTAAAATAGGTTATAGCTAAAAAAGCTTAACTAACTAAAACTAGCTAATTACTCCTAGCTATAATGCTTAAGAAAGCTTCACGTATACTATATATATGTAATTTCGTAGAAAAGGTAAGAACAAATAGAAAATATTCGAAAAATAATTTATAAAAAAGCTAATATATTCGCAGATCTACGATCTAAGAATCAAAGCGATCTGAATGGTAAATCCTGAAATATTAGAAGAAGAGAAGTTGATTCCTTTATTTATATACTATAAACTACCTTATTTATACTTAGGATTACTATAGGCCTACCTATAATATATACCTTTAGCTATTCACAAGCCTAGCCCTATTATAATATATAGAAAGATGTATAGTTTTTAAACTAGTTTTTAGTTATTAGCTTTTAAGTAGTACTAGCTCTAGACCTTATTAACTAACTCTTTTAATTTATTACTACTAGCTTTAGTAGAATATTAATAATTAAATAGGAAATTAAGGTATTTTATTTCATTACTATATATATAAGAGAATATAAGCCTATTTTATAAATACTTTAGGGTATTATAGTTAGTATCTTCTAGAATAGCTTTTGTTTTCTAGCTAATAATATAATAATTAAGCATTTTAAAGATGTTTACTATAATATTATCTAGAAAAAAAGAATTATTTTAAATTAGTTCTCCTTATTTTTCTTATAAATATCTTATATACTCCTTGTAAATTTACTCGAAGAGAATAAATTAAAATTAGAGATATATATTAGAATTACTATACTTAAAATAAAGAAGAACTCTTCTTTAATAAATTTATTATAATAAATTATAATATTTTAATAATATAAAAAACTAGTAGTATAAGCTCTTTTTATAAGTATATACCAATAATAATATATTTTCTTTTCTAACTATATTAATATTGAAATGATAAATAATATCTTAGACTAAGAACTATTTATATTTCTAAGTATTATTCTTAAGGAAATCTTAGATATATTTTATAAATAATATAGTAAAGTAATATAGATAATTGTTTAGAAAAGATTTCAAAGATAGTAATGAAAAGTATAATTAGGGAAAGGTTTATTAGGATTTAATTATCATATATAAAGGTTTTATAAAGCTAACTTATAGATTATACTATTATAATCAATTATTAAAAATTATTTAGAATTTCCATATTTTATTTTCTTTAGTAGATATCTATCTACTTTATCTAGTTTATTTCTCTATAATTTCTAATTAATTATTTATTTCTTATAAATTATTTGTATAGTTTAATATAATAGTAATATTTTATAATAATTAATTATTAAAGTAAAGACCTTTAGTAATAGGTAATTATTATAGAATAGTTTAAAAGATTTAGGATTCTAATACATATTTATTAGGGATTTCTTATTAGAAATTACTAGGATTTCCTTAGAGATTTCTCTAGGATTTCTCTAGGATTCTTTTAGGGAAATACTATAGAAATCTAGGTGAATTCTAGATAGAAGATTTTAAGAATTATTAGTTTTCATACTATTTCTTTACTAGTACTAAAATATAATAACTATTTTATTATAAAATATAAATTTCCCCGCTTGACGTAGTGGTTTAATATCTAGCTAGCTCTTACTATCATAGTAAAAGTAGTAGGTTCGAATCCTGCGGCAAGTAAGCGTAACTAGTAGCTATATATATACGTGCCTTCCGATTATATAAACTATTAAGCGTAACTAGTAGCTATATACTTTCCGATTATATAAACTATATAGTAATTACTACTAGTTATTAGCTTTTGCTACTTATTATTAATAGCTAGCGACTATTAATAGCTAGTAATAAGTATTACTAGCTAGCTAATATCTAGTATTACGTAACTATAATCCTTAAAAGAATAACTATAATAGATATAGGCCTATGTTTTCCTTTTATAATATACTTTCTGTATTTATTAGCTATTATATTAACTAACTATATCTTACTACTTAAGGCTTTCTCTATATAATAGTTCCTTTATTTAAATAGTTCCTTAGTACTAGTAGTATCTATAGGGTAAATAAGGCAAGAGCTGATAACTAGGTATAACTACTTTTAAAGGGTCCCGGAGAAGCATATAACTTTAAATAGATTACAGACCTTTAATACAACCACATAAAATATAAATTATAATTTACTTACTTACTAGTGGTTTCTAGTACTAATATTTAGGTTTTATAATTAGATAAAAGGATTATAAATAATAAAGAAAAGGTTTAGTTTCGTAGAAAAACTCTCTAAGGGGTAAACTAGTATAATTATTAATAATAATACCATAGTAATAGATAGGACTAGAGAGATATAGAGATAAATAGATTAACTCCTTTTTTTAATTTTTATATTGATAAATAATAAGTCTTTTATTTCTATCTAAATTAATAGTAATTATAACTATTATAGAATCATTAGTCAGGAGTTTATAAAATAGTGGAACTTTATATTAATAATATTATTATAGTTATGCTAGTTAAATACTATTCTTAATAATGACTAGGAAACTTATATTACTAAAATAGCTAAGATATGAATTAACTTTAATAAGTAAATATCTAAAAGTCTATTCTATATAATCCTAAGAATAATAAATTTAGCTATTTTTAAGAAGCTATAACTATAGTACTGATAAGTTATTTTAAACTCTATAAGAAATAAATTATAAATCGATATAATTAGTAGTTTAACTATCTAAGTAGTTAGTAATATACCTAAAGAATATATAAATAGATAGATTTATAGACTTTATTAAATTACTAGTTATAATATTCTCTAGCCTAAGAAAAAAGGGATATAAATAGTTAGTAGTTAACTTAGTACAGAGTAATATAGTTTTAATAGTTATATTACTTAGAGCTTTAGAATAGCTAATATCTATTTTACTAGCTATTGATATTTCTTTTATAGACTTATTTAATAAAAATAAAACTTCTAGTTTCTTATTTTATTAGAAATCCTTTGACTATTATTTTTACCTAAAGAAAAACCTAGATAGAATAGAACTAGATTTACTCTAAAGACTACTTTATAATATACTAAGAAAATACTTCCTCGAGATCTAATACTAAGTAATAGACCTAATAGACAAAAAGTTAAGTTTAAGCTAATTTATCTATAATTAAGATATTTATTTTCCTTGTTAAAAAACTTAGGGGGAAAAAGTAGTTTTATATAGATTATCGTATTCTTAATATTATTAATATTTATAACTATTACTTTGTATTATTAATTAAAGATACACTATATTTATTTTTGAAAGTAATATAGTTTATAAAGGTTAATATCTATATAGCTTTCTATAAGAACTATATTATAGAGGTAGATAAATATAAAACTACTTTTTAGACTTTTTTTTATTTATTTAAATAGCTTATTACTTTTTTTAAACTAATAAATATATTCGTGATATTCTAATACTATATTAATAGTATATTTCGAAGTATTCTTATTAATTCTATTACTGTTTATTTAAGTAGTATCTTTATTAATAATTATAAGTTAAAAGATAACTATAAGAATAAAATTAAGTAAATCTTTAGGTATTTATAAGAAACTAGTTTAAACTAAAATTTAAAGAAATATGAATTCTTAGTAAAAGAAATTAAGTATTTAGGTCTTATTATTAAAACGGGGAAAGGTATTTATTATAATTCTAAAAAGTCAAAATTATATAGAAAAACGAAGTTCCTAAAAATATCTATAGTATCTAGAACTTCTTTAGTTTCGTAAACTTCTATTATGATATAGTTAACTAGTTCTCTAATTTAATAAAATCTTTTATATAGCTAATATAGAAAAGAGTATCATTTTACTAGAATACTATATATTAATAAATATTTAAAGTATTTAAACTTATATTTATCTTAGAGCTAATTATAGTTTAATAAGATCTAGAATAGTATATAATAGTAGAAATAAATTACTTAAGAATAACACTAAATAGTTATTTTTCATAGGAAAATAAAAATAATATTTAGTTATTTTTACTCTATACCTGGAATAGTATCTAAGCTCTTTACCCTATATATAGATTTATCTATAGATTTTACCCGGTAATAGTATTCGTGCTAATACTAGCTTATAACTAGTTAAAACGGTAATGAAATTACCTATTATAGTAGATAATTATACCCCCAGTTCCGATATTTNTTCCGATATTTAACCTTATAATAGTAGAAGACCTTATAGTAATAGTTAGGGAGAGCTTTATCGAGACTAGGGTTTAATGTATAAGGCTAAAAGTAACTATTAAGGTTATAGGGTTAAGAACCTTTTTGAATTTCTTAAAGATAGAATAAAATAGAATACTTATAAGAACTAGGTATTCTATAATCTATTACTCTTCTATATCTAAACTATCTTTAGTAAAGTCTAGTAGCTAGAATAGTAGTATACTATACTTTTATAATAGAACTAAAATCTCCTCGAAATCTATATAACTACCCGTAAAAAAAGAAATATAGAATAGGTATAGAGATATCTAGCTATAACTATTATAACTAAAACTATTATTTTATTAAAATAAGTTTTAATAAAATTATCCNAAAAGAACTATAGAATAAGTATAGAGATATCTAACTATAACTATTATACTTAAAACTATTACTTTATTAAAATAGGCTTTAATAAAATCATCCTAAGTACTATAATTAATAAATAGCTTATAAATATTTAAAAGAAGATTATCTAGCTAACCTATAACTTACTATACTAAGCTAATAATATTAGGGACTAGGTATTAATTAGGTAATACCCTAATATTGATATATTACTATAATACTAGTTACTAGATACCTTAGAGTATTATAACGACGCGATTATAGAGGTTTTAAAGGCTATCTAGCTATACTAGAAATATCTATATCTATATAAGTATTATTTATAAATTAGCTGTACTCGATATATTAAAATCACTTACTAATAAAAGCAAGCCGAGTTTTACTATACTTATATAGAAATTATAAGTTAGCTTGTATTAGTAGTAGAGAACTTTTATATTAGTAGCGTAAAATCTCGTCTCAGGGGTAGGTAAAGCTTAGTAGAAACGTTAAAGTCGCGGATATTAAAGTTGTGATTTAAATAGAGTACTTATAATTAGTAGTAATTAAATATCTCGAGATGTTTGAATTGTGCGTAGCTGTAAAGGTATAAGGGTATAAGGGTATAAGGTTATCGTAGAAGGAGTTATCGGTTATTTATTATCAAAAAGGTTAATACGGGGTAGGTATACTAGCTATAACTGCGAGGGGTTTAGCCCCGGATTAACTAGGGGCTAGCTATAGTAGTTAGTAAGGGGGGGGTAGGAAAGCTAAAGTTATACTTCAGGGGGCAATATATCTACTAATAGTCGTAGTAGAAAGCGAGCTATCAGCCCCTCCTAATAAAAATAATATATTATAATTATTTATTTATTATTTAACTAGACTTATTTTAGTTTAGTAGAATTATATTATTTATAATAAAGAACTACTAGTAATAGTATTCTATCTAAAGATATAGTTAGGAGAAGTATAGAATATAGTAGAATATTTTATTATTTTCTCTAATTAGAATCATGTAGAATATTTTATAAACTTTAAATTTATCTTAGAATAATAAATTAAGTAAATAGAAGTTTTATTAGGACTTAGCTTTATTTTGAAATATTACTTAAATTATTTTATAAGGTATTCTAGTATTTTCTTTTAATAAGACTAAAATAATATAATAGAACTAAAGTTTATAATATAAATCTTCTAGTTTTTCTAGGCTAATTATAAAAATAAAGAAAGACTTTTCCTAGTATTCCTAGTTAATAATATATAAATAGAAAAGGATTAAGAAAAACCTATATAAATAGGAAATAATTACTAGTATATTACTAGTAAATTACTAGATAAACATATTATATTCTAAGGTATTATAATACTAGTATTATAGAACTAGGTAATTATAGTAATACTTATATATAAAATACACCTAGAAATTATCTATTAAGTAATAAAGATATTTTCCTTAGAAACTTGTATATAGATATAAATAACTAATTATATAATAAAAAATCATAGTATTCTATTTTACTAGGATTAAATCCAAGTCCCTAAATATAAATTATTAATAACTATAATTCTCTAAATAATTTATAAGTCTCTAGTTTTACATTACCCTAGTATTAATTTAATATTTATAGTGTTTTCATAAGATTAGTATTAGAAAAGTATATTAAAGAATATTAAATATTTAATATAAGTATATAATATCTACTAATATTTATATAAAAGTTAATAGTACTACTAGGGTTTACTATAATCTTTATTAATCTTTAATAGATTTTAATTTTAAACTTCTATTAAGTTTATAATAGAACTATTATTTATTATAAAGGGGGATTTAAGGTTTTTCATAGTAATTATAGATTAGTTATTAAAATATATCTAGTTAGAAACTATAATATCTATAACTACTAAAACTTATATAGAGAAATTCTAGGATACTTAGTAGTAGTTTTGTAATTTCCCTATATTAATTATGACTAATTATAATTTAAACTAGATTAGTATTTTTTAGATAATATTATACTAGTTAATAGGGATATTATAATTATTATTAATATTATTATATTCCTAGATAAATAATAGGATAGAGAAATTAATACCTAAAATTTAAGTTTTCTTATGAATATGTATTATTTTTTATAACTAGACTAGCTAGCTTATATCGTAATTTACTAACTAGTACTAAGTAATAGGGATTCTTTAGTAATAAAAATAAGTTTAAATAGATTCTTAAAAAGATCTAATATTATACTTATCCTATACTTCTAAGTAATAAAATAAACTATATATTCTACTTTCAAATAAACTTTAGTTTTCCTATTTCATTTTAAAATAGTATAACTATAATTTAAATAGTAATAATATTTAGTTACTTTTACTCTATACCTAGAATAGTATTTGAGCTTTTTACCCTATATATAGATTTATCTATAAATGTTACCTAGTAATAGCATTTATACTAATACTAGCTAATAACTAGTTAAAATAAGAATGAAATTACCTATTATCGTGGATAATTATACCCCTAGTTCTAATATTTAACCTTATAATAGTAGAAGACTTCATAGTAGTAGTCGGGGAAAGCTTTATTAAACCTAAAGCTTAATATATAAAGCTAAAAATAACTACTAAAATTATAAAGTTAAAAACCTTTTTAAACTTCTTAAAAATAAAATAAAACAGAATACTTATTTTAGGATATAAGAGCTAGGTATTCCATAATCTATCACTCTTCTATATCCCTTATAATAATACTAAAACCTCTTTAAAATCTATATAGCTACTTATAAAAAGATAACTATAAGATAGGTATAGAGATATCTAGCTATAACTATTTTAACTAAAACTATTAGTATATTAGACTAAGCTTTAATAATATTATTCTAAATACTATAATTAATAAATAGCTTGTAAATATTCAAAAAACAATTATCCGGCTATCCTATAAACTACTTTACTAAGCTAATAATATTAGAAACTAGGTATTCATCAGATAATACCCTAATATTAATACTTTACTATATTACTAGTTATTAGATATTTTAAAATATTATAATATTATAATTATAAGGGTTTTAAAAACTATCTAGCTATACTAGAAATATCCGTATCTATATAAGTATTATTTATATATTAGTTATATTTAATATTAAAGTTATTTACTAATAAAAGTAAACTAAATCTTACTATATTTATATATAAATCGTAAATTAACTTATATTAGTAATAGAGAACTTTTGTATTAGTAATATAAAGTCTCGTCTTAGGGGTAGGTAAAGCTTAGTCTATAATAGGGATATTAAGGTCGCAGATATTGAAGTTATAATAAACATTTAAACAGAGTACCTATAGTTAGTAGTAATTGAATATCTCGAGATATTCAAATCATACGTTAACGGCTATAAAGGTATAAAAGTATAAGGGTATAAGGTTGTCGTAGAAGGAATTATTAGTTATTTATTATCTGTAAAAAGGTTAACGCGGGGTAAAGTATAAAGGTATAAGGTTGTCGCGGAAGGAGTTATTAGTTATTTATTATTAAAAAGGTTAATATAGGGTAGGTATACTAGCTATAGCTACGAGGGGTTTAGTCTTAGATTAACTAGGGGCTAGCTATAATAGTTAGTAGGGGGGGTATAGGAGGGCTAATATTATACTTTAGGGGGTAGTATATCTACTAATAGTTATAGTAGAGAGCGAGCTATTAGCCCCTCCCTAAGTAGTAATAATATATACATAATAGATAAATAAAATAGGTATAAATAGAATATAATAAGTAGATGAGAAATTTTAAGTTAAAAATAAAGTATAGCTATTACTATACTATATTAAAATAAATTAACTAAATAAGAAACTTAAATAGGTATTTTCTAAATATAAAGTTATTAATATTCCAAATTTACTAAATATTATATTAGAGATCCGTATAAATATCTACTTATCCCGTTTGACGTAGTAGTTTAACGTCTAGCTAGCTCTTACTATTATAGTAGGAGTAGTAGGTTCGAATCCTATAGTAGTTAAACATAACCGGTAGCTATATACTTTCCGATTATATAAACTATATATAGTAACTACTACTAGCTATTAGTACTTACTAATAGCTATCAATATTAATACCTAGTAACCATTAATAATAGTAGCTAGTAGTAGGCGTTACTAGCTAGCTAGTATTAGTATGATATAACTATAATCTTTAAAGAATAACTACGATAGATATAAGCCTATACTTTCCCTATTTGTTACCTATCGTATTAACTAACTATGTTTACTACCTGAGGTTTTCTCCGTTTAAACGGTTCCTTAGAACTAGTAGTATCTATAGAGTAAATAAAGTAAAGAGCCGATAACTAGGTATAACTACATTTAAAAGGTCCCGGAGAAGTATATGATTTTAAATAGATCAGAGACTTTCAATACAACCCCATAGATATCTATTTAATATTCTATATTAACTTTATTAAATAAATAAAAGATAGCTTATTACTATTATAAAAATCTATAAATATATATCTTAATTTTATCCTAGTTTTTACTAAGGAAAATAGTAAAGTTTAGGAGGAATATAATATTAAGGAGATACTAGGAGTAAAGGATATACAAGGGTAAGGATATAACTATAATATATTAGTTAAATATAGGGGTTTTAATACTTTCATATAAGAACTTTTGGAAAACCTTACTGATAATAAAACTACATTATGATTTTAGTTATAGTATAGGATAATTAGAGAGAATAATAGTTTAATATAATTTACTAATAGTAACAAATTATACAAATTATAAATTAGGTAATATAATCGTTTCGAGGAGACATATATAATTCGTTATTAAACTTATTTTGGGGTATTAAATAAACAAATCAAATAAAAAGATTAGTATTATCCTGTGTTTCCTCGTATCCCTAGAATTTCTCCTTTCCTTTATTATTTTCCTCTTTTTCTTCTTTTTTATTATTGAAAATAATAATAAATAGTATTTATTTATAAGTAAAGTATTATTAGTATTAATAAAAAGTAGTAATTATATAGTACTAATAGATAAGCGAGCTAGTATTAATAGGGTTAAGGATGTAGCTATAGTATTAGTAAAGTATAGTATAATTACTAAAATATATTACAATACTTTATTATAAAGAAATTAGTACAATAAAAGTAAAGAAAGGAAAGGGGAGAGATTTACTATCATTTATATAATACTACTAAGGCTAGTTATAATTTACTTATAATTAAAAATAGAAATAGGGGTAGGAATATTTTCAGTATAAGAAGTAGGAATAGTAAGTATAGTAGTAATCTAGGTAAAGGTTTCTTACTAGGTATAATAGAAGTAGTTATTATAGTATTAGATTATAGTAGAAAGTTCTAGTAAAAAGATAGTAATATAGTGGTTTTGAATATTTCTTTTCTTTTAAGAAATAGTAATTATAGAGGTAATTATATACTTACTAAGTAAAATTAAATTATTAATTTAGTAGTTAGTAATATATAACTTAGAGTTAGTAGTAAAAAATAGGAGTTTTACTTATATTAATTCTTCAATTCTAAGTATTAGTAGTAGGATTAGCTATAATTTAGTATATAGGGATAAGTAATATTATTCTTATTTTACTTAGAATAATAGTTTAAGTAAATAAAAGTAATCATATTAAGGGGTTAGTTTTCTTGATCATCGGAATCGTTTTTAATAATATAACTACTATAGGTATAAATGGTAGGTTTAGAAAAGATATAGTAATAAGAAAAGTAATTATCAAGAGGTCTAGAACTAGTAGTAATAGTAGTTAATATAATAATAAATAAAATATAAGAAGAGGAAAAAGGGTAGAAAAGTAGCGAAATAGTAGTCTTATAATAAATATAAAATAGGAAGTTATATATATCTAGAGAGAAGGAAATAAGTTTATATAAGAAAAAAGGAAAAGGGTTTTTTATAAATTAATAGAGGGGAGAATGTAACATAGGATTATTTAAAATAAAAGTAATTTAAATTTTCTTATTAGTAGGATTATCTGATATTAATAATACCTGAATTTTTTATTAGTGAGATTATCTGATATTAGTAATATTTAAGAGAAGTATTTTGGACGGACTTTTCTTATTAGTTAAGCTAATTTAAGTACTCAGAAGTTATTAGTATATTATAAAATTCTTAATATTACGTATTAGTACAGTAATAAAATAGAAAAGTAGTAAGGGGTATATTATAGACCTAAGCTTTAGGGTTTATATAAAATATTACTATTAAGGCTCTATATAACTACTACCCCTATAATCTAGTAAATGGTTTTTACTTTAAATATAAACTTTTTAAGTTTATTATGATACTATTAAAGTACTACTAAAGCATCTCTTAGAACTAGCTTCTAATATATTTTAGTACTAGTAAAATAATAGTATAAAAGCTAATAGTTCTTTTATTTTCTATTTAGAATTTATTTATATTTCTCTAGTTTTTCCCTTAAGAAACTATTAGAAAATCCTATAGATATCTTAGAGAAATCCTTAGAGAATTCTTAGCAATTTCTAATAAATATCACAGACCCAAACCTTAGGGCTTATATAGGATATTACTATTAGGGCTCTACATAACTACTACCCCTATAGTCTAGTAAAGAGTTTTCACCTTAGGTATAANAGAGTTTTCACCTTAGGTATAAACTCTTCAAGTTCATTATAATACTATTAAAATATTACTAAAATACCTCTCATAGCTAACTTCTAATATTAATAAACTTCTTACCTAGGTTTAACTTAGTAGTAAATAGTAAATACTAAAGGAAATAGAAAATAGTAAAAAGATAATAGTAGATACTACTAATCTAGAACTCTCTATAAAGCTTCTAATAGACTAATAGTAAACTAACCTAGTAAATAATAAAAACTAATCCTTTTAAAATACCCTTACAAAACTCTAAGTAAATTATAATTTAGTTTTATAAGTATTATAAGTACCTAATCTAAAGTAGAAGTTACTTTTTATTAGTACTTTTTTTAATAGTAATACTTTCTATTTTCCTATATAGTAGATAACTATATAGTATAAGTTAGAAATTAATTAGGTTTTTATTAGGGGATTTAAAAATTTCTTGTAATACTTATAAATTAGTTTATTACCTAAGCTCTAGATATGGGTTAGCGACTTTTATATTATATAAAAACTATAATATAATTAAGATATTAATACGTTCCTCTAGTATTTTACTAAGTACTATAAGAACCTTTATTATAGTACTTAAACCCTCGAGAAGATTCGCTATTTCTATTAAAAGTCTAAATAAATATTTACTAAGTTTTTTATTAAGTTGAAACTAGTTATAAGATAAGTAAGGGGGTATAACTAGGTAGGGGATATTAAGCTAAACTATTTCTATTTAGCTCTTTCCTACTTAATTCGGATAATTACTATTAGTTATAATATTAGCTAAATAAACTATTATACTACTATCTAGTAATATTATATAATTATAATAGACCTCGAGATCTTTAATATAGAGTTATAATACTACGGATAGCTATAGTTTTTTCCCTAGCTAGAACTAATAGTTAATTAGAATATGGATATATAAATAATAAATATAGGGGTAGTTTATACTATTCTAGTACTAGTATAATACTATCATACTACTATCTTTTAATATTATAAAGGGTTAAATAAATATATTACTATAGCTAATAAACCTTAGTTAGCTCTTTCTACTAAAATATATAAAGCCTATTAAGTAGACTTTATAGTTATCTAGGTATATATATAAGCTAGTATTTATATATATTATAGTACTAAGGACTATTTTATCGTAGAATATAAGCTATAACTTACCTACCTATTAATAACTTCTAATACTAATATTTAAGCTTTATAGTTAGATAAAGGGATTATAGATAATAAGGAAAAAACCTAGTTCCCTAAAAGAGATTCCCTAAGAAATAACTTAGTATAACTACTAAAAATAACTCTATAGTAATAAATAAAATTAGAAAAATATAGAAATAAATAGATAAGCTACTTTTTTTAATTTCTATATTAATAAATAATAAGTCTTTTATTTCTATTTAAATTAATAGTAATTATAATTATTATAGAGTAGTTAGTAAGGAGTTTATAAAGTAGTAGAATTTTATATTTATTATATTACTATAGTTATACTAGTTAGGTATTATCCTAAGTATTAACTAGGAGACTTATATTACTAAGATAGCTAAAATATAAATTAACTTTAATAATTAAGTATTAGAAGCTTTATTCTATATAATCCTAGGGATAATATATCTAGTTATCCTTAGGAAACTATAAT
>RYZW01000942.1:7112-21468 GCA_004367215.1 Colletotrichum trifolii | reverse complement strand
TAGAACTATTAGATAGCTTTACTATTATATTAAAACTACTAATAATTAAATATACTATTTTTAAGTAATTTATTAAAAAACTAAAGAAAATAGATTAAAAAGAATTTCAATATAACCACTATTAATTATAAGTAGATTAGAGATAATTAAATATAATTAAACCTATAACTATAATAAATAAATAATTTAGTATATAGTTTAAAAATAAGTTATTAAAAAGTATATCTTCTTCTAACTAGAATAAAGTATTCAAATATATATAAATAGAATAGTTATATTTTATATAAGCTACCTGAGTCGTATAGTAGCTAGTAGAGTCGTATAATAGCCTTAGTACTATATATATTCTTATATTTTAATTATAATAATTATAACTAGATATCTCTTTAATTATTTTATAATTTTTGTATAAGTAGCTAGATAGATTTCAAGGAGATTTCAGTTCTATTATAAAAGTTACGGAAGAGTAATAGATTATAGAATACCTAGTCCTTAGTATTCGATTTTATTCTATTTTTAAGAAGTTTAAAAAAGTTTCTAACCCTATAACCTTAATAGTTACTTTTAGTTTTATATATTAAACCCTAGTTTGAATAAAGCTTTCTCTATATAGACTATTACTATAAAGTCTTCTACTATTATAGGGTTAAATATCGGAACTAGGGATATAATTATCTACGATAATAAGTGATTTAATTATTATTTTAACTAGTTATAGGCTAGTATTAATACGAATACTGTTATTAGGTAAAGTTTATAGTTAAATCTATATATAAAGTAAAAAGCTTAGATACTATTCTGGGTTTAGAATAAAGGTAACCAAATATTAGTTAGCTATTATATTAACTAACTATAACTTACTACTTAAAATTCCCTCTATTTAAATAATTCCTTATAACTAGTAATATCTAGTAAGTTTATGAAATAAAAGCTAATAACTAAGTATAGTTTCTTCTATAAGATCCCGGGAAGTATATAACTTTAAATATATCAAAGACCTTTACTATAACTACAATAAATACTATAGTTTTAATAAAACTAGATATAATATATTTACTAAACTAATTCTTATATTTTAATTATAACCTTTTAGATAATTACTATATAGAAGCTAAATAAAGAATAAAATATTTTAATAAAAGAAAAGGCCTCTATTTTCAACTTAGCTATAAAGCTAATAATCTATTTAATAGCTTTATTATTACTATAGATACTAGTTTTATAGATAATAGTAATAATTAAAAGAACTTTCAAGTATATACTATATATCTCTTGAAAAACTCAATAGTATAACGAGCTAATAAATAAAATACTATTACTATTTAAATAACTAAAATAGAACTCTTAATATAATTATAAACTACTTAAGAAGCTATTTTCGCTAACTATATTATTATTATATTCTAAATAAACTTTATAATAAATATATTTAGTAAAAGTAAAGTATATAAGTTTTGCCTAGCTATCCGAATTCAGTATAATAATTAGTAGAAAATATACTCTATAACTACTAAAATAATATAGTTATACAGAAATTATAATATTTAAATATCTATAATTACTAGTTATAATAAATAGCCTGATAAATATATTTTAAGATTAAATATATATCTTTAGATAACTTTATAACTAATACTTTTATAAAGCTTCTCTAGAACTACTAGTTTAGTTTTCCTATTACTAAGATTAAGATAATAAACTAGTTAAACTACTGAAAATTATAATAAGAAAAAGAACTTCGAGAAATCAAGAGTACTAGAAATATAGAGATACCTAAAGTACCCTTTTGTAAATAAAAGTTACTGAACTTACTTAAAAAGAATACTATTCTTCTTATTATAAACGTAGAAGTTTAATGAAAGTAATAGGGTTATTGAAAAAGCTTCTTATAAGATATGAATAAAATTTTTAGTTAGTATTATTCAAAAAAACTAGCTTATAAATAAAACTTTCGAAATTAGAGGGGTATACTAGGAATAATATACTTAAGAAGTAGAGTTTATACTAATTAAACCTTAGATACTGATACTATTTCTATAAACCTTACTTTATTTAAACTATTTAAAATAAAGCCTCGTATAGCGCGTATAGCTATATTTAGTTATATTTAGCTATATTTAGTTATACATAATATATACTAGCGTTTTCTTTCTAATTATATATAATAGGTCGCGCGTATACTATATAATATAGCATTACTAATATTTAACTTAATACTACTTAACTTTTCTAAAATGAACTGTTATACTTTTATTAATAACTCTTTTACTAATAATACTAATTTCTTATCTTAACCAAAATTTATAATAACCCTAAACTGAGAAATAATAACTAGTAATAGCTAATTCAACTTCTATAATAACTTTATATATTACTTTTCTATGAAAATAAAAGAATTACTAAAAATATATTTATTTTAGAAATTTGTATTATAATAACTAGTAGAGATTCTATTTATATTATAATTGAATTACTCAAGAAAATCCTTAAATATTAGAATTTCCCCTACATTCTTACAATTATATATACTAACTTATACTTACTCTATAAATACCTTATAAAACTTGGTATTACTAAAAGTGAATATTTAATAATTAAGATTATAGTATTAAAGTAATTATATAAGTATTATAAATCCTATATAATATAGTAAATTAATAAAGACAAGAATATCACTGAAACTTTCAAAAGAAAATACCCTAAACTATACTGTTAAGAGTATTATTAATTGCAACTATATAATTATTTGAATAGAAAGATAAATTACTTAAACAGAATAAATAAAAAAGTATTTAAGTTTTCTTAAGTAAGAAGTAAAAGAATTACTTTTAATACTATTTTATACTTCTTTTTTTAGATATTTTTGAAAGGTGCTTTTGGTATATATTTATAGTATTTTTAGTACTAGCATTTATATATAAATAGATAAATATAAAATATATAGTAAAAAGAAAGAATTATAAGTATTAGTAATACTATACTATATAGTAAATACTACTATATATAATATATATACTTCTATATATATAGAGTATATTTACTTATATATCTTTATATATATAATATATATAGCTATATATTCTCTATACCCTACTAGTAATACCTATTACTAACTATAACTTAGTACTATAGTAATCAATAAATAACTACTATACTATAGATCTAAAGCTTTATATAATGATATATAACTATATAATATAGTAATAATAATAATAAATACTAGAAGTCCTTTATACTTATATAATAAGATTATATATAGTATACAATTATCCGCTACTAGATAAACTAATATATACTTTTCAATAACCTATATGCTAACTATATACTATATTATTTATTTATTCTAAATCTAAATTATAAATCATCAGAAAAACAATCATTAGTTATTTCTTTTAATAAAACAAATTCTAAAAAGTTTATTGACTAACTACTATATTTATAAAGAAACAAGTCTTAGGTTAACTAGAAACTAGTTATACTATCTAGTAAGGAAGAGAAGGTTTAAAGTTATATTATAAGATGTAATATATCTACTAATAGTTATAGTATAAAATAAACTATCAGTTCTTTGTAAATACTCAAATTTCAAATAGAATTAGTAGTTATATTGAAGGTCTTTGATCTAATTAAAGTTATATACTTCTTAGGAACCCTATAAAGGAAACTATACCTAGTAGTTAGCTTTTACCTTATATACCTACTAGATACTACTAGTCCTAAGGAATTGTTTAAATAGAGGAAACTTTAGAAAGTAAGATATAGTGAATTAATATAATAGGTAATAAATATAGAAAGTATATAAAGGGAAAATATAAACTTATATCTATTATAGTTATTCATTATAGGATTATAGTTATTTAATACTAATACTAGCTAGCTAATAGTACCTATTACTAGCTATTAATAATTACTAGCTACTAATAATTACTAGCTACTAATAATTACTAGCTATTAATAATTACTAGCTACTAATAATTACTAGCTATTAATAATTAGCTAGTTATTAATAACTAGTAGTATATACTATTAGTTAGTAGTAGTTACTATATAGTTTATATAATCGGAAAACACGTAGCTACTAGTTATACTTACCCACTACAGGATTTAAATCTACTATTCTTACTATAAAATATTAAAAGCTATCTAGACGTTAAATTACTATATTAAGCGGAAACTTAAATTTTAAATACTAAAATGATAATAAATATTTAAATATAATATTTATAATTAATTATAATTAAATATCCTAGAAAATTTAGATTAAATATAGTAATTATATCGAAGGCTTTTAATCTATTGGAAGTTATATACTTCTTAGGAACCCTATAAAAGAAACTATACTTAATAGTTAGCTTTTACTCTATATACCTACTAGATACTACTAGTTCTGAGGAACTATTTAAATAGAAAAGATTTCAGGTAGTAAGATATACTTAGTTAATATGATAGTTAATAAATAGAAGGTATATATATTATAAAGAAGAAAGTATAGGCTTATATTTATTATAATTAGTTATTATAAGATCGTAGTTATATTATACTAATACTACTAGCTAGTAGTACTTATTACTAGCTAGCTAGCTATTAATAGTTATTAGTTATTAATAACTAGCTAGTAATAGTAGTAAGAACTAATAGTTAGTAGTAGTTATAATATAGTTTATATAACTGGAAAGTATATAGCTACTAGTTATACTTACCTATTACAGGATTCGAACTTACTACTTTTACTATCAAACGGTAAAAGTTAGCTAGATGTTAAACTACTATATTAAGTAGGTTTAGATTAAATATAATATAAAAGTATAATAATATTATAGTATAAGAATATAGAATATATAGTCAATATAAGAAAAATTATAATTTATTTATTATTAAGAAACTAGCATAAAGTAAAGAGACTAGTGAAATTATAAATTGTTTAGGTCTAAATAAATACGAAATGAGTTATAATAGTCAATAGAAGAATAGAAAAGCTAATATAATAATTTACAAAGTAATATAGTTATTAATGATTAAAATAGAAAGTAGGCTATTAGCCTTTTTTTAACTTTACTCTATTAAATAATAATTATGTATTATATATTATAAATACTAATACTTACTTAATATAGTAGTTTAACGTCTAGCTAGCTTTTACCGTTTTATAGTAAGAGTAGTAGGTTTGAATCCTGTGGCGGGTAAGTGTGACTAGTAGCTATATGCTTTCTAATTATATAAACTATATAGTAACCGCTACTAGTTGTCAACTCTTACTACTTACTATTAATAGCTAGTGACTATTAATAGCTAGTAATAAGTATTACTATAGCTAGCTAGTATTAGTATTATATAATTATAATCTTTAAAGAGTAACTATAATAAATATAAGCCTATACTTTCCCTTTATAATATACCTTCCGTATTTATTAGCTATTATATTAACTAACTATATTTACTATTTAAGGTTTCTTCTATTTAAATAGTTCTTAGAACTAGTAGTATCTATAGGGTAAATAAGGTAAGAGTTAATAACTAGGTATAACTACTTTTAAAGGGTCCTAGAGAAGTATATGATTTTAAATAGATTAGAGATTATTAATATAACTACTTATTATAAGTACTAATATTTATAATTATTCAAGATACTTTTCTTTTATTTAAATATTAAACTTATATAACTAAGAAATAAAAAGTTTATACTAATAAATTATCTATTACTATATAATAAAATTAATTTAAATAAAATATAACTTCCATAGAAAATGGATTATGACTTAGTATAAAGAACAAAGAGGTAGATACACTAACACTATAAAGCTATAGTATATTGCCTATATAGTTTATATGCTTATACTTCTATTCAGTTCCCGAAACAAACCGTCAACTAGCGATTGCCACGCCATCCCGCCCTTGTTGCTCAGCTGATGAAGCAAAGGCAGCCTAGCCCAAGATAAAATACAAGAAGCGGGTAGACTGCGATGCCTACTCTGTTTTTTACCACACCGCTGCCGCCGAGGATGCTGACACCGGCAGCCAGCGACCACGCCACGAGGAAAAGATAGACCGGAACCCGAGCGATGGTTGGAATTCCGAAAGCAGACAGCAGAGCCGCAATTACCAGTGGGAACAATGTATATCCTATGATACACACACTTTGAGAAAACGAACTGCCGCGTCGTCTGATTAGTACATGCTTCCCGATAGTATTCACGTCCAGTGCTCTCGAGGGGTTGACTGACATGCTTCCTCCTAGCAGCTTGATCTGCAAGGTGACCACTGCCTCCCCGATCCAGATCATAGCAAAAACGCCACTAAAGACTACGTCTTTTTGATCCGCTCTGGCGTTGAAGCTCAAGAGTAGACTTAGCAGCAGGCAAAAGATCAGAGGCCCCCATAGATCCCAGTCACGCAAGCCAGGCGTCATGTTGTTTTGGGCGAGGAGAGCCTCGGAATCCATCAAGCGACTCGCCAGTCCGGTGATTTCTTCACGCGCGCCGGCGAAACCCGCTCCGCGAAGGTTGGCGTACGCACCTCGAAGGCCGTCAGCATCGAACATGGTCCCCCCGAGCAGATACTTCGGGTACAGGACCTCCCTCATCTTGGCCCACACGGCTAAGAGATCGCGACGCAGAGTGTCCCAGACCGATTCGTCAATCGTGTTCTGGGGTGCCCGGCGGTCTTCGCCAGGTATTCGGGAAGTCCATGCACTCTCGTTAAGGGGCCGCGTTGGAATGGAGCTGGGACCAATGTTACCCGTCAACGGCTGACGCGAGGATTGGTTGCCAAGGGGGTCATCGAAGTCATCAAGATCAGCTGGGAACATGAGCTTCGGTCAGTCTGGATGTTTGGTAAGATTATCATCTAGGGAATTTGTAGGACCAACCATCATCAGGGTCTATTAGGTCATCTTCGGTCAACGGAGGGTTGGCGTAGTCGTCACGTCTGCTAGTCGATGCCATGGTTTTTGACGTGGTCTGCTCGCAAAATGACCACTTGGTAATGGCTATCAGTCTCCGAGTAGACTGCGAAAGTATGGCTTCTTCGTACTCTGAGTAACGCGAGGGTTCTTTCGACCTAGGCCGAGATGATGACGGGGTTGTAGAGCTGAGTAGAAGGTAAAAGACGTCGAGACTGTATGGGCCAGAACGTCAACTAGTAACTTTAGAAGTTCCAGTTTCCGCCACGCTGGCAAGGGTGTGTATATGGTCAAAGCTCCCTTCAATCAGAAAATGTCAGGAACAACGCGCTTAAGAGGCAGAGTTTATACTAGTTAAACCTTAGACGCCGGCCCTAATTCCACAGGCCTCGCCTTATAGAAACTACTTAAAATAGAATCTTATACATTACGAGTAATTATATTTAATTGTATGGAATATATATTAGGTTCTGGCTCCTAAACTATATATGATAATTAAGGATCTTATAATATTAAAAGGCTATTAAGTTAGGGATATATAATATAATGAATTCGTATACTTTTAATACCAAAATATTTATTAAAAACTTTCATTTGATATAAAAGAGACTAACTAGTAATTTACTTAATATAATAATTTTATGTAAAAGTTAAGACTTATAATTTATAACACTATTTTAGTTTTAAAATAACTATTTACTGAAATTCTATTTCCAAATGTCTCTAAGATTTCTATTTTAATTACCTTTTAAATAATAGATAATCTTAATAGATTATTGAAAAATATCTAAATGAAGTATTTGTAAATATTTACTCGTTGTAAAGCAAGCTATAAAGAGAATTAATATTTCGTAATAAATATTACTAAAGAGGTTTGTGTAAGAATTATTAGAGATATTATAAAGAAAAGTCTAAATATCTACAGAGTTCTCTATATGTTTTGTATTCTGAAAATTGAAAACTATTATTAGTAGTTAAGATAAGTTTCTATAATAAATTGAATTTTGATATGTAGAAGTAAAGTATTTGGATATTAATACTACTATAAACAAAAGATATAATGATACGAATTGTTAATTTCAAAAAGTTATTTAAGTATTATAAATAATTTATTTTTCGAACATACTATATTAAGATACTATAAAATATCTTAGTATTTGAAAGAAATACTTTATTATAACAGTTATAATTGAAGTATTATTTCAAAAGTAATAAGATACTATACATAACATTTAAATAATTTATTATATTCTTTCTATTATTAAAATACTTTACATTCATAATTTTATAGATTAGAAGAGGCTAATAGCTTACTCTCTACTACGACTATTATATAAAGGAATAGCGAAAAGCCTAGTAAGCGAAGGAGTAATAGTAAAAAATAGGTAGCTAATAGTATACTTTTTATTATAACTATTAGTAGATATATTACCCCTTAAAATACAACTTTAGCTTTCTTATTCTTTTGCTAATTGTTATGACTAACCCCTAGTTGGTCAAAAACTAATATTAAGCTAGATTTATACTAAGTAATAAGATGTTTTAATAGGTATATACTTTACTATATAACTATTTAAACTTACTTTTCCCCTTATTTAACTATAACTCTTTACTTATATTCAAACTTAATACTACTAGAATATCTATTATTCTAGTAACTAAAATGTATATATAAGAGTTCTAGTATCCCCTAATACCCCTCCTTTCTATAATAGTTTAATATAATCTCCTTCCTAAAAGATCCTTTTTTTAAGACTTAACTATTAGGATATTAGTATAAGTTAGCAGTATTCTACTATTCTCCTAATATTTCTCTTTAATTAAAATTTAAATATCTATTCTATGTTTTATATTTTAGTTTCTTGAGTTTAAATCCTAGTCAATATTAGCTTCCTAAAATATAATCTAATTATTATTATATTCTAGTTAATCTCCCGCTTAATATAGTAGTTTAACATCTAGCTAGCTTTTACCGTTTACTAGTAAGAATAATAAGTTCGAATCTTACGGTAAACAAGCGTAACTAGTAAGTATATATATATTTACCGATAATATAAACTATATATAGTAACTACTACTAACTATTAGCTCTTACTAATAGCTATTAAATAATTAGTAACTATTAATAGCTAGTAATAGGTACTACTAGCTAGCTAGTATCTAATATTACGTTATTACTATCCTATAATAAGTAATTATAATAGATATAGGCTTATACTTTCCCTTAATATATCTATCTTCTGTATTTATTAGCTATTATATTAATTAACCGTGTCTTACTACTTAAGGTTTTCTCCGTTTAGACGGTTCCTCAGCCCTAGTATTATCTATAGGGTATATGAGGTATAAGCTAAAAAAAGGCAAGAGCCGACTACCAGGTGTAGCTTTCTTTTTAGGGTTCCCGAGAGGCATATGACTTTAAATAGATTAAAGATCCTTAATACAACCACTATATTCTAGTTAATTTAGAACTTCTATACAAAATAACTCGTTTTTTTAACTATGAAAATACTAGAAAAACTTCTTCTTTATTCCTAACTATAAAGGTTTTTATATTTATTATAATTATAATTTCTTTTTTCTTATAGAGATTATATTATATTTCCCTTAATAGTAATTTATAAAATTTCTATTTTGTTTTATTCTGTAGAATACTATAGTTACTAGTTAGGCTTAAACTATATATATTTTATAATTCTTTCAGCTTTAGAGATTAATATTATTCTTATTACTACTCTTATTATTCTTCCTTAGTATTTTATAAGTAACCTCTCAATTATTAATTTCGCTATCTTCTATCTTAAAAAAACTTTTGATTACTTTTAACTAAAAGAAGGCTTTTTCTATTATTCAAACTTTCATTTTTATATATAAATTAATCTTATTGTTTTTCCTTTTATTAATAATTCTATTTCTAGGTTATTAAAAATAATAATAATAATAATATAGTATCTACCCCTACTATTTTTATTACCCTTATTCCTCTTACCCTTATTTCACCCTATTATATCCCCCTATTCCTATTCCTACTAGAAGAAGAGCTACAACTACAAAGAAAAGAACTACTAAAGTATTATATGCTACTTAGGCGTAAATAAACGATAATGATAATAATAATAATAATAATAATTTTATACACGTTATCCCTTACTATTACGATTTCTGCTTTACAGTAATTTAGAAGCTTTTAGGTAATACTTTATTACCTCTTATAAATAATAACATTACTAATATATTCTACTTTTTTCTTTTTCTTATTCCTACTAATTATTTTTAATACTAGTAATAAATATTCTTATTATATTACTATATATAATAAAAAGTATATTCTAGTATACTTTTATCCTTTTTCTTATAAACTATTCCTATAACTATAAAGTATTTTCTTATATTCTTTTTAATTACCTTTACTACTATTCTTATAGCTTTTATCCTCTATTATTCTTTTATAAGTGTTTAACTAAACTTAACCCTACTACTATTACTTACAATTATAAAATAAGCTTACTACTCTTATTTCTATATATTCTCTCATTAATTACCAGTACAAGAGGATCTTAAAAAAACTGAAACTATAGCTAGGAAAACCCTCTAAACTAAAACCTCTTATATTAATAAGTTTAATACCAAGTATAAAGCTAAGGATAAGGAAGCTAAGTAAATAGCTTATAAGTACTAACTCGTAGCTACGAAAACTACAGCTATTATTATTTTATAGTACAACTAGTTTTTAGAGTAAAGTCTAAAAGCTACTATTACTTTCTAATAAATATAAGAAACGTAAAACTATACTATTTAGGTATAAAGTACTACTTTTATGAACTTCTCTATTATTCTTTCAGAATAATTATTAACTTATTCCTATACCATAAGTATCTATTTACCCTTCTAGCACTTTTCTAGTAACCCCCTCTTACTAATAATATTTTTATAGCATACTAATATTCTTAATTCTTATTCCTTAACTTTTAAAGCTAATAAGAAAACTAATAATAATAATAAAAGTAATAATAATAATAATAATGAATAATCTAATAACTGTTTAGTTTTCTTTTTCTCCCCCTCCTAATACTTTATATATGTCTCTCTTTTTAGAGATGAGTTATTATTCTCTACTATATTTTTCATTAAGCTTTTAAGCTGGTATAGGTTTCCTAGTTTTGTTACTAATAACCTATATTTATTACTTCTTCTATAATCTACTGGTAATCTTGAAGAGACCGTTTTTATATTTTAATCTTAATTCTAATAATATATTTCAGTAAAGGTCCTATAAAGTTTCTTTTATTCTATATACTTTTTATTTAACTAAATACTAATAATTTCTTTATAATGGTTTATGATTTACTATATAATTAACTTCATAAATATCATCTCTTAAGTCTTTAATAAAAACTACTAAAAATACTAGTAAATTACTTTTATACTTCTCTAATTATAATAGAGAACAAATATTATGAATACTATACTTCTTATTTAAATTAAATTCAAATACTTAATCCCTACTAACTACCTATACTATTTTAAATAACCCTTAATATTTGTTATATAGCTTTTTAACTAGTTATTTTTATTAAACATCCTTTATAGATAGTAATATATAATTACTAACTTCAAAGTCTAATTAACCTTTTCTTTTATTATATTAGTTTATATACTTTTTATTTACTTCTTCTAGTAAGGCTCCGAGTTACTATTGATATAACTAGAAATTTCCTACCTTCTCTTTTACTATAAAAACTACTTTAGGTTTTACCTTTTTAGGAGAATTATTATAAAATCCCCTTAATAAGTAACCTATTAAAGTATCTATTAGTATAACCCTGATAGTACTATAAAGCAAAATATTATAAATAAATTTAACTATAAATAACTACTTTACCTAATTATCCTAGTTAGAATTAACTATTTCTTTCAAAAGGTATTCTATTTACTAGTTTTACTATTCTATTTAACTATTAGTTTATAAATAATATACTATATTTAGTGTTATTTAATACTTAATACGTAAGCAACTAGGGCCTAAAATTTACTTATAAATAATAAACTTCTATTAGATTTAATAATCCAAAGAACTCTATATTTAAGGAAACCATTATTTACTAGTAAAGCTACTAGCTTATTTGTTATTAAAACCTCTTTTATTAGTAAGTAAAATATATACTTTATAAATTAATCTACTACTACTAGGATACTATTATAAGTTTTCCCTAAAACTCTACTTAACTGAAATAATTTAATAATAGAATCTATACTAATATATTACTATAAACTAGTAAATACTTATATAAATACTTACTTATTATAGATGAGATAGTATTAAGGCTTGAATTAATACTATATTATATACTATAATATATATTCTTTAATATTCTTTCTTATTAATTTCTACTAACATATTTAACCTAACTTCTTAAGTATTTTAATTATACTTAAATAGCCCCTTAGAAGTTTATTATAGAATACTATTAATAAGTTAATCTAAAATCAATATTATTCTAAGATAATTAGTTTACTCTAGAATCTTACTTCTCTTTCTTTATTAATAAACTAACCTTTATCTTTCTAGTATAAGTTTTCTTTTCTCCTAATAATAACTTCTTTCTATACTTCTTAGATCTTTTCCTCTAATATCTTTTTTAATTTCTCTTAAATAACATCTCTTAAGTTTACTTATAACTATTAGCTTTAGAAAAATACTACTATTACTCTATCTAGAAAATCAACTTAAGAAATCTTCTAGAAAGATATTTTTAACATCTCAGGTTTCTCTTTCTATAAATTAATAGTCTAATTATCTTAATAAACTATTTATTAAGTTTTATTTCCCTAGCTAGAAATTCAGAACATAATTAAATAATAATACATCTTAAAAAAACCTTATTTGTTAACTATTAAGCTAGAATTTTACTACTAAGTATTAATAGCCTAAATAATTAGTAATAAGAATAACTTTATACTATTAATATAAAAAGTAATATTTTTATATAAAAACTACTCATAAGTAGTTAGTAATTTAACTTCTAATATATTATATCTTAACTCTATTCTTCTTAATTTCCTGAAAAAGTAAACTAGTAATTATTATGATCCTTCTTCTATTTAAGTAACTACTATTCCTATAATACAAATAGAAATATCTATTGCTATATAAATTAGAAAGACTAGGTTAAAATATTATAGAATTAGTCTTTTAATAAATATATCTCATAAACTTTTAAATATTTTAATTACTTTAAAAGTGATTATATTTCTCTCTTTTATTTACTTAATTAATTAATTAGTAAATCTAGTATATACTTATATTGAACTAATACTTTAGTACTAGTAAAAGTCTCGGGGAATAATATAACTATTAACTATTAAGAAATGAGGAGTTTAAAGTAGTATCTAAAAATAGTACTAGTATTAGTAGAAATAGTAATAATAATAAGAAGTTCGGATTCTATAGAAGTAAGGAACTTTGCTATCTATATAATTAAAATAGAGTTTATCTTCAGAAAAATTAACTTTATATTATACGGAATATTCAAAGCTCCGAGATGTATAGGCTACTAAAACCTCANAAAACCTTAAACATTAAATGTTCTAATATTAAAGTTTAACTAATTTAGAGTATAATTAATATAAGTTATAAAACCTAAACTCTAAAAACTAGTTTTCTAGAATAATTAGAAAATATAGGGTTATAAGAGTATTAGAGACTACTTAAGCCTTTTAATACTTTTTATATAGGGGAATAGAATATAGAGTAAATAACAGACTAAACTATAACTCTAAATAGAGTAATAAGCTTAGCTATAACTCTAATATCCCCCTATAAGGTATATAAAAGATATTATTTTTTAATAGTTTAGAAAGGTTAAAAATAATAAAAACTCTAGAAACTATATAGGAAACAACTAGAGAAAAGTGATCTGTAAGTAGTATTAATAAAACTATAACTATTATATAAAAAAATTTCTTTAGTAGCCTCTACTAGAACTATATATTCAGCTTTACAAATAGATAAAACTACTATTTTTTACTTTATAGAACTATAACTCATAATATTATAAAAATCTAGATAAAGTATATAAACTGAAATAGATTTTTTATTATTCAGGTTTCTTACGTAATCAGAGTCTATAAACCTATATAAATTAAAGATATTAATATTACTATAGTTATAAATTAACTTATAGTTAAAGTTCTTTTTCAAGTAACCCTATATCCTATTAAAAGTAACAAAATATTCTTTAAAAGGATTTAAAGAAAATCTAGATATAATTATAATAGCTAAAGCTATATCTGGCCTAGTTTTTAAGGCTAAATATAATAGAGCTCCGACTTCTTTTTAAAATTCTAATATATCCTCTTTTAAAGCTATATCTTTATTTTTAATAAATTTAGACTTATTATCTATAGGAGTATTAAACCTATAAATATCTTTTTTATTAAACCTCGTAAGAATTTTAT
>RYZW01000941.1:0-21473 GCA_004367215.1 Colletotrichum trifolii | reverse complement strand
GTAAGATTTATAGTTAAATCTATGTATAGGATAAAGAGCTTAGATACTGTTCTAGGTATAGAGTAAAAGTAACTAAATAAGTCTATATATATATATATTATACTTTTATATAATAAGTATATCGAAGTATTAATATATATTTCTTTCTTATCAGTATATTTGACACATTATAATTTAACTAGATCTATTAGATTAGACACTTAAGCATACGCATAGTTACTACATATGACATGTTTTGTGAGCCCACAACTTTTGGCCCTATTGTCAATTGGACAGGATTTCTATCAGTACGACCGACCTGAGCTTTGTGAAAGACCCGACAGGTAATCTGAAAACCTCAGTAATTATTCCCTACTTGTGGCAAATAGCGGCCTTCGAGCCTGGTAATACTACGAGACTTCGTAGCTTAGCTCCTCTCTATAATCATATGGATACAACTTACCAATATCCGCAGTATCTTACGCAACGCAAGGAGCGTAGTCACTTTATAGCCATGGATCTTTCCACCTTGCTGATGCCTACATCTTCTCGGGCCCCAGTGCCAAAAATTAGGATTCAAGGGCCCAAAACGCCCACGTGATCGAGCATAAAATCCCCAAATTCCCTGAATATTCATCTAAAGGAGGCCTTATTACTTCTTCCGGAATTCTCAGAATTATGGCGAATGACGCTGTATTTAGGCAAAGTTGCTTGTTGAGACTTTGGCTGAAACACGCCGTATTAGGTATAACTCTGGCATTTACCACCTATATCCCAGATTTCTTTAGCTTTCTGAAGAAGCTGCTCCAAGTCCCAAAGTAAGGGCCAAGGGGAAAACACTATAGAAAACACCAAATAAAAAGATCACGATCTCCCCACTGCTAACGGCCGCATACGGCGGTACTTCGACATACAACAACGCCCCCAACGGTGTGGCGTAAGTGCTGTAAGTCCCTCTGGCCCTTGGCCCTTAGCCTTTAATTTCGAGAAGATCTGGACATAAGGACAGTTGCTTATGCAGCCTCGCGCTTCCACACATCTAATCAGGAGCCCCTCGCTCCGCTACGCTCCTGACTTCGCACAGTCTCCGCTGTTGATCCAGCCACATAGACGGGGGTTAAAGCGCTTTCTCTTAAGCTCATCCGCCTTTTGGTTTGGCATCGGAGAATGCCCAGCAGCCTTGACCGTTGTTCCCATGGTTGCTTGACGTGGATGTGCATGGCCGGCTGAAAAGTCTCTCCGTCTTGTGCGGCGGCTGGGCACAACAAGGCCGCCACCTACCAGTACCAAATTCAGGCCGATTTTGGTCCACCTTCGGATAAGCCTTCAATCCATTGATCCGACAAATCGATGGCCATGTCACTGAGCGCAATCATCTTTCTGCTGGATATACTCCAATTACCCGTTACCGGTTGTTTCGTGCGGTTTTGTCCATGGTGGTCTGGAACTCCCCATATCCTACTCACATCAAAATCAAAGTAGTCGTGGAACCGCCATGGTAACATTCTCGTAAGCTGCATCAGCGTGCCGTTGAATATAAGAAGCATCAATTTCTCTGCTGAGAACTCGCCTCGAGCCCTAGCTCTTTTATCACCACACTCACTACACGTTTCCGCTGTTGATCCTGGAGGTCTTTTTGCCCTTCAAGATGCGCCTTTGTGTCTTTCTCGTTGCCTTGGCCGTCTCAAGCACCACTCGTGCCCTTCGAATCGCTTCTCTAACACACAGCGGCCCTGGCTGTCCGCAAGATTCAAAAATCACCTGGACTGGCCACGCGGATGACTTTCTAATTACTTTGAATGACTTCAGCGCCTCACTGTCACCTGGTCAGTTGACCAGTTGTCAGGTACATGTGCTTGTCGACCGAGGTGATCCCGGCAGGACTTTGCTCTTGCAGGACGTCATCGTTCGCGGAGGACTGTATCTTGGTCCCAATACAAAGGTCGATTTCTACACGTCTGCCTATTGGTCCGAGGCAGCGTCCGAGACAGTAAGTGCCAACGCCGCCTTCGAGTTTCTCCACAGCATCAGACATGGTGAACTGTCAGAAATTAGAGCTTGATCTTGATACGAAGTCCTGTAGGTCACCAAGCATGCGACGTCGTCGTCGGGCTCCAGTGGCTTGGCCAAGAATGTCGCCGTGAGCCAGCGTTTCAACTCAGCGTCGACTTGTGTCGGAAGCGACGGCTATGTCGGCATTCTCAACGTCAACTTCAGGATTGTCTCTCAAGGGGGTTCTCGGGTGGTTTTTGGCAAAGAGCGCGACAGCTCTCCGGTGACGGAGTCGCTCGGCCTCACGTCACTGAGCTGTTAAGGAAACTGTTCTCTTGGCGTGTCGACTGTTACAGTACAGATTTTCATTCATTAGTGATAATTCGACGCTGTTGTGATGCCATTTGGAGCCATAGATGCCCTTGTTTCATCATCGCAGCCCCTGTCCCTTTCTCGTGTCTTGGCCCGAAGGCGTGAGCTGCATCGGCTGCATGGCTTCTTCGTATGTCGTCACCTCCACTTGTATTGGTTCTCGACAACCGAAACGATTTCTCTCCCATTATTTCTCCACATGTGCCGCTTGTTGTTCGTCATGTTGTCAGTGTCGAGTCCTGCATGGCAGAAAAGGGTGTTGTTGCCACCGTGATCGAAGCATAGGTTTGACCATTTACGCGGAGTGGCAAGCATATACTGGCATCCTCTGGCATTGATGGATGACGGGTACAGCTCTGAGCCACATGGCCTTACATATCGTGGCCTTCTCGATTCCCAATAGCCACGCACTATCGGCAGTATTGTGCATCAATTGTCGCGGGCTGGTGACTTGAAACTGCCCTGCGCTGTCGTCGACGTGGAGAGCGGCAATCCTGAAAGCATAACCATCGAGTTCCGGTAGGCATCCGAACTCAAGTGGGAAGAAACTTCTGCGAGTCACTCTCCTGTTCCGCAAACGACTGGGGAAATGCAGCTAGACCGGCGACAATAGCCACAGCCATGAGGCAAATGCTGATGATGGACCAAATAACGCCCCAGCACTGGGATGAGCCGCCATAACGCTGCGCGAAGACGCTCGCATCGGAGCTGTTGACTTTGCGCAGAATGAGGTCGTCACAGATGTCCCATACTGAATATAATGAGCTCATTACGCCAATGAAGAGCTATGAATGTGTTAACCAAAGTGGGATCAGCATGGCGATCACGGAGAAACATACCACGACAAATCTCAGAGCCTGAGCATGAGAGATGAACCACGCAGCGATGAGCAGACCGACGGCGAGCAAAACAGTAAGGATGGTCAACCAGTCTCTCTTGCCCCACCACAGGGTCAGCAGGAAGCAGATGCCAAGGACCATGGAGGCAATCTTAGATGCGTTGATGTTGAAGCCGCAAAAGATGAGCAGACCACCAATGAGGGATGAGCCCAGGTAGCCGGCCGGCAAAGTAATAGCTTGTTTCCCCCCCTTCATGAGCGTGCATCCTCCTGTTGCACCTGTCAGCCTCCTTTACAGAAGAGTAGGTCAACGGCTGGCATGAGCACAGGTGGGTGTCCGGCTGTACCTTCATTAGGATCTAGAGTGATGGACACGACACGACCACCAGTGCAAACGGCGGCAAATGCGTGACCAAATTCATGATACGAAATCGTGAGCATCTTGAAGGGCCAGAGGACCATGCGCAAGTAAGGAACGTTCCAGAGGATGGCGATGATGACTGAGTAAGCAGCGATGATACCTAGGGTGACGCTTTGAGTGTGATTTGGCGAGGCCAAGCTACGGCCAGCGATAACATGAGCCGTCACTCCGGGCAAAGCCATGATGGCGGCTCTTTTCATCGTCTGCCCGGCGGGCGCACTTGCAAGCGCAACCGGAGCCATAGGTGATCGTGACGGTCTTGGGAGAAGGCAATGCGACGGCGGATGGGGCCAAGCAGCGTACACGTAGATGGCCTTGGCGGATCAAGGAGTCGACAACGGCAGACGATAAACGGTTGAAACGGGTCCAACGAAAGTGCGTTGTCGTCAGGAGGAGGGTCGATAGGAAATTTCGAGTAGTGAGCGGGAAGTGTTCTTAAACTGGCTTGTGTAATTATACATGTACATATGCAAAGGTGCTTACGCGGACGACGTGCTGGGTTGAGGCTGGGCAACAATCCCTCTCCCCCACTCCTCGTCACTGCCACCATGCCAGCTCTGCTTCTCCTTTCATTTGTCTTGGAAGTTCCATGGCCTGTTGCACAGACGGTTCTCATTCGGCTCGATGTGCTTGGGACCAGGAAAAAAGGAGACCTAATGTTCTAGTCGGCATCTTCCCAGCGCTCGGCACTGGGGACTGCACGTTCGTTGTTGGCACAGCCCCGGCCACCCTGGCTAACGACGTGCAGATGAAGTTGGGTACGTGCCTTGCACTAGCCTGGCAAGCCTGGAAACACTTCACCTGTTTGGTGGCTGGCCGAGATGATAATTTTAGATTTGTGGCTTTCCACACGCAGTACGGATACTCGGCATAGCTGATAAGTACTGTCCAGTGTACCTACCTACCTACCTACGTAACCCAAGTGACCATTGCCTTCCCACCATGATGTGGCTAGGAAGGCATTCACCTCCATGCCTGTCACGTGGTAACAACAGCTCACAATAGGTACTTCACCTGAGGCCCACTTTAGGTAAGGTACCTTACCTAAAGTGCGACATCGTGCGGAGACCCTGGTCATTCAATTAAGGGCAAACGCGCTCGCGGGCGCGTCCCGCGCGACTCCGCAACCGTTCAGACGCGCCATCTCTCCGCGGCAGCCAGCTGCAGCTTTAAACGAGACCTCTTGTCACCTACCCTCAATCGGAACTCGCATGCTTTCATTGGTCTTGAAGACTGGTGCCTTGTGTTCACCTACACGTGAATCTACCACCAACAGGAACGCAACTGTAACTGCCGTTCGAACTTATCCTATTCTCACGGCCTTTTTCGCTTCCTCCCGTTTAGCTGGCTGTTCAACTTCCTCTTGATTCTGTTAAACTGGGACGCTGCCCCGGAAACACCATGAAAGAGAAATCGTCTCCAGCTGCGCGCACGCCGGCGAAAACACCAGCGTCCCTCAAGCGCCAACCCTCTTCATCCGCAGGGACACAAAAGACCATCGTGCAGTTCTTCTCCAAGTCTAACAACACTGCTTCTCGTTCTGCCTCTAAGCCAGCCCTGGCGCAACCAGCTCCCGACTCGTCGCCGTGCTTGAGGGAGTCAACACGAACCAATTCACTCCCAAGAAGCAATCACCAGCCCAGCATCACCCCCGTCCCCAGCAGCGAGGCCGTTGGACCCCCCAGCTCCCAGGAGAACCTGGACACCGCAGGACTCAAAGTAGTTTGCTACTCCTTGCCATCACCATCTTTCTCAGCTGAGACGGTGGCTTCGCAGGTTTCGCGCACCATACCATCAGTCACTTCCTCTAGTCCAACACGGAAGGTTTGCTCGTTCGCCCCCTCTCTCAGCACTACATATGTGGGCCCTAGCTAAAATCTATCTTGCAGACTAGGAAACCCGTCAACTACGCCGAAGCGACCGATGAAGAGGACGACGATCCGTTCGTTCGCATACGAGCCGTGAGCTCGCGTCGTCGCACGAAAATCCCAGCCACTCTCGCAGATGACGGGGATGACTACGAAGACGGCGAAAGCGTCCAAGCGGCGGATAGCGATGACGGTAGGAACATGACATCTATCAGACCTGCTCTTTGTTAAATTGTCTGACATTGCACAAGATATGCTCGAATTTGTCGTATCGGACGCTCCCGATACTCCGTCACACCAGAAGAAGAGAAAGCGTCGCGAGGCCACCAAGTCGACGCAGCCGCGAAAGAAGGCGAACGTCTCCTCCCCTCCTGGCAAAGTAGATATCAACGAAGAGGACGAGGCCATGGAAGGTCTGCCCTCTACTTCGACCGCGCAGCAGTGGCGCTACGACCCCAACAGCTCCACTCCCGGCGACTCCCGGCCCTTGAAAAGCTCCGTGGTCCGCCGAGCAAAGGCTGTCACGGGCAAGGAGAAGCCACACACAACGCAGCCTGAAGACCGGTACCCGTGGCTCGCCAACATTCAAGATCTTGGCAACAACTCCCCCGGCCATCCCGATTACGACCCTTCGTCCGTCTACATACCGCCACGCGCTTGGAAGGACTTCTCGCCGTTTGAGAAACAATACTGGGAGATCAAGCAAAAGCTGTGGGACACGGTCGTCTTTTTCAAGAAGGGCAAATTTTACGAGCTATACGAGAATGATGCTACCATCGGTCACCAGCTTTTTGATCTGAAGCTCACAGACCGTGTGAACATGCGCATGGTTGGGGTCCCGGAGAGTTCCCTCGACATGTGGGTCAATCAGTTCGTCGCCAAAGGCTACAAAGTTGCGCGTGTGGACCAGATGGAGTCCGCTCTTGGTAAGGAGATGAGAGAGAGGGGAGACTCATCGGCCAAATCAAAGAAAGCCGACAAGATCATCCGCCGCGAGCTGGCTTGCATCTTGACCGGCGGGACCCTGGTGGACGGAGGCATGTTACAAGATGACCTGGCAACTTACTGCGCTTCCCTCAAGGAATCCGTCATCGACGGAAAGCCGGCATTTGGTATCGCCTTTGTAGACTGTGCCACGGGCCAGTTCCTCATCACCGAGTTCGAAGACGACGCCGATTTGACCAAGTTTGAAACATTTGTTGCCCAGACAAGTCCGAGGGAGCTCATTGTCGAGAAGGGTCGGATGTCAAACAAGGCCGTTCGAATTCTCAAAAACAACACATCGCCCATGACTATATGGAACAATCTGAAGCCGGGTACTGAATTTTGGGACGCCGACACCAGTCGCCGCGAGATTGAAAGCGGCCGCTACTTCGCCAAAGAGGATAGACATGCAGAGGTTTGGCCAGAAATACTTGCCCAAGCCAAGGGAAAGCCGATGCTCATGTCTGCGCTGGGAGCTTTGATACATTACTTGAAAAAGCTGAAACTAGATGGAAACCTCCTCTCGCAGGGTAATTTCGAGTGGTACACCCCCATCCGCCGGAACGGCACGCTCATACTGGACGGGCAAACTCTGATCAACTTGGAGATATTTTCCAACACGGTCAATGGCGGGCCCGAAGGCACACTGTTCGCCCTCTTGAACCGGTGCGTCACGCCATTCGGCAAACGCCTATTTCGGCAGTGGGTGTGCCATCCGCTCTGCGACATTGTCCGCATCAACGAGAGGCTGGACGCTGTTGGTATGCTCAATTCTGACCGCAGCGTCAGAGAGCAGTTCTCATCTCAAATGACCAAGATGCCGGACCTTGAACGCCTGATCTCTAGAATCCACGCCGAGTCTTGCAAGCCTGAAGATTTTGTGCGTGTGTTGGACGGCTTCGAGCAAATCGAATATACGATTGGCCTGCTCGGGGCCTTTGGCGGCGGCAATGGCCTCGTTGAACGGCTTTTGTCCTCGATGCCCAAATTAGACGAGCCATTGTCATATTGGAAGACTGCCTTCAATCGTAAAAAAGCAAGAGAAGAAAAGATGCTGATCCCGGAACGTGGCATCGAAGAGGATTTCGACAATAGCCAGGACCGCATCGGCGAGATCAGGCACGAGCTCCAGGCTCTACTGGCCAAGAAGAAGTCTGAGCTAAAGTGTAAGACGGTGAAGTTCACGGATGTGGGTAAGGAGATATACCAAGTCGAAGTTCCAAAAGCCGTCAAGGTCCCGAGCAACTGGCGTCAAATGTCGGCGACCTCGAGCGTCAAACGCTACTATTTCGACCAGCTGACAGGTTTGGTTCGGGAGCTGCAAGAGGCAGAGGAGACGCATTCGCAGATTGCCAAAGAAGTGGCCGTCCGCTTCTTCCGGCGCTTCGATGCTGACTACGAGACCTGGGCGCAGTCAATCCGTATTGTGGCCCAGCTAGACTGCCTCGTCAGCCTGGCAAAGGCCTCATCTTCGCTCGGTGAACCCAGCTGTCGCCCAGAGTTTATCGACCAGGACAGGAGCGTGGTGGAGTTCGACGAGCTTCGCCACCCCTGCATGCTCAATACCGTGGCTGATTTTATCCCAAACGACGTTAATCTTGGAGGTGGTTCAGCCAAGATCAATCTGTTGACGGGTGCCAATGCCGCTGGCAAATCGACTGTCCTACGAATGGTGAGTGTCACACAGCCCCGTCTCATGGCGGAGCCTTTGCCTAACAAGTTAACAGTCCTGCATCGCTGTGATCATGGCACAGATTGGATGCCATGTTCCCGCCTTATCGGCGCGGCTTACTCCTGTCGACCGAATTATGTCTCGATTGGGAGCAAACGACAACATATTCGCATCGCAGTCGACCTTCTTCGTCGAGCTCTCGGAAACGAAGAAGATCCTGGCGGAAGCGACTCCGCGGTCGCTGGTCATCCTGGACGAGCTAGGACGGGGCACCAGCTCCTACGACGGAGTGGCGGTAGCGCAAGCCGTTCTTCACCACGTAGCGACACACGTGGGCTGTATTGGTTTCTTCGCGACTCACTATCACTCGCTGGCCACCGAGTTCGAGAACCACCCGGAGATTCGGCCACGCCGCATGCAAATTCATGTTGACGAGGAGCAACGGCGTGTGACGTTCTTGTACAAGCTGGTAGACGGGATTGCGGAGGGTAGTTTCGGAATGCATTGCGCGGCCATGTGCGGTATATCCAACCGCGTGATTGAACGAGCCGAGGTCGCTGCCAAAGAGTGGGAGCATACGAGCAGACTCAAGGAGAGCCTGGACAAGGCCCGGTCCGGCTGTTACATTCCGCTCGGTATACTCAGCGACGTGGCGTCACTGCTCAACGGCGGTGGCGAGGTGCGAAACAGAGGAGTGGAAGTGCTTCTCAGGGCTGTCGAGGCGCTGTAAATCACTTGCGGCAATGTCTGTAGCTAGCTAGATGTGTAGACGGGCGACTGAGACTCGTTGTATGGCGTTTCCTCGACTGTGAGGGCCTTAGAGGGGAATGGCGCCGAGGAGTATTTGCGGGTCAGCCAGAGAGATGCAGATTTTGGGAGTGTGTCAATTATCCAGTTCCAGGTAGCATCAGGTTACTCGTCTGTTTTCGCGCATGGTCCTCAAGCAGGCCCCTGGATTGCCCATGCTTTTTTTGCCTCACGTTGAGTCGTCTGCTCAATCAAGACCTCAAAAGGTGGCACGAAGCCGACGTGCAACATGTGTCCGCCAAGGCTCAATGTAGCCTGACTCTTCGGGCTTCGCACACCAGGCAATCACACAATCACAACAGTACCACATGGTTACGTATCTTCCGAGCTGGTTGTCATGGTCCATTTGGCCTTGGGGGGCATCAAAAAAGATGACAGCCACATGGGCAAGCAAGTTCGAGCGCGCACCGCTCAGGGCAAGTTGTTGGTTGGCTGATATTCTCGGGGCACGGCGGCTGCAGCAGCTGCCGCCGTGATTGCAATGTTGAGATTTCGAAGCGAAAACAAGCTCTAGGTATCATACCACCTCCTGACGGTCAAAAGCTCGGCAGGGGCTTCAGCTCCAGTCTCAGTTCCGGCTCGCAAGGCTTCTCCAGCTGTAACCCTTGGAGACAAAACGCCACGCACAGAACGAGACTCACAGCGCTGCGCAGATCCTCAAGCATAAGCCTTTCGGAAGGAGCTTCTGTGCCCGAGGATGGAATAATTAGTCGCCGAGGCACGCCATTTGGCTGTGAGGGACCCGAGGTAACACCAGCCGGAGGCTGTCCATCCGGGCCGGCTTGTCGATGCGGCGTCAGGTGGTACAGCATATCCTAGGTCTCAACCAAGATAGCCGTCATGGGGGCCAATTACCGAACTTCTGGAGACATCTTCTAGTGTTTGTGCTCGGAGGGGACTTACGATGAGACAGACAGCAAACATTGGCTGTTGGTGCAACGCCCGCACCGTCCAGTGGATGGCTGGACCGTGAGGGCCAGAGGCACAGCGGCGTGACAAACCGGCCCGCAAAAACTGTCCTCGACGACGATGAAGGCCGGTTGTGATTTTCGGCGGCCAAGTGGTTGGAGAGGCAGGTGGTTGACGAGACTGCCCAGGGTTGGGTCAGCTTCTTCCCCTTTTCATCCACTCACAAGGTTTGGTCAATGGGCAACTGCGGCTGAGAGATATCTATAAACGATGGTCACCCACGTGGTGACACCGGCAGCGAGATCATCCGCACGCTCTATGCATCGCACCCAGGTAATTTCGGTGCGTCGTCTCTGAGAGAGGCACTGGTGGGCGGTTTTGCAAGGCCACTGCACTGAACATGAGCATCAACGAGAGTCTGACAAATTCGAGGTTTACAACTGCCCAGCTGTTCTACTACCACCGACGACAAGTTTTAACTCGCCGGTCAAAACGACCTTCAGGTGCTGGACTTCAATCTCAAGGACATTTCCTTGGACCATCGATGAAGAAGCAGTCGCGGCGCATGGCTATGAATACAGCATCCCTAGCATAGGTGGTACAGGTAAGCAGACAGGTAGTAGTTGCCTCATGTTAACCACCATGCTCACTGCTCATCTATATTCGCCTACTATAGAGAGGATCTGGTGGCGTAGCACGCAACGCTGCGGATATTCTCAGTGTCGACGGACGGACGGTTCGCGTCAACGATGCAGGCTCAGAGTTTTCTCGTGACAGGGTATGAATCCAGGGGCCTCTTCTCTTCTTCCCCGCACACCAGGCGGCGGAGTAGCTTTTAGAGTTGCCTAGGCGCCAAGGCGTCCATTCGTCCGACGGATAGACTGGATGGACTGGATCGACCATGAGATATCGAATTTACCATGACGATGCATGCATGCACGTGGCCGATTGCCTTTCTGCTAGTATGGGATAACGACTTGGCCAAGCCTCGTGACAGGTAAGGACGAGCCATTCGACGCACCGCACCAAAGTATTTGTACCATGCGTGGCCAGGAATACGTGAAAAGTCCTTCGCCAAAGTGAACGCCCATGACAATACGGTAGCTTGAGGAGCCGTTAGCCGTGGAGCGAACTTCTAGCCGTCATGTTGCTTAGCCCCTTCTGTCTGGATGCGCCGCGCAAACCACAATCTGAGCATTACCCTAAATCTTGCATGGTTCGTTCAGAAAGACTGACGCATTCCGGGGGCAGGGGCAGCGCCAGGCAGCGGCTCGCGGGGATACAGTGCCTGTATAGTATCAAACGCCGTTGAGATCTGCTTCGTCAATGGACTGGTCCCGGTCGAGTCAGATGGCGTACCTCCAGCTACTAACACAGCCCGGGTACATGCAACGCCCATGACTGCCAAGGAGGAGCGTTTGCATCCTGATGATGGGATTGGGTTCCAGACAAATTGGCCTTGACTTCGTCGTCTTGTAAGGCTTCTTTACTATTGAGGTACCTATTACCTTACTACGGACCTGGTGGGTTCCTAGTGGATAAACCGACAGAAGAAACAACAGTGGGTACCTACGTTGCCTATACAATTGCTCAGTGTCGAAGCTTTGGAATTGAAAGTGGAAAGGAGGTCAGCCGCAGACGCGGAAAACCCATATGCCTTCAATTACAACTATCGGTACGTACCGTATGCCTACTATATGCAAGTGCCTCACTCGCTAGGTATGACAGGTCTTGGTCGCTGTGAGTGGTGGTATCATGGACATGAAATACACTACCGATGCTGCCTGGCCCTTGTCGGTTTGGTAACAAAAAGTCGAAAGCGATTTGGCTGGCTAGGTAGGTTTCATTGTCACACTCGAGGCAAGCTGTAGCGTACCGTTGAGGCGACGACAGATATGCTCGAATATACGTTTACTCGCAGAATGGTTTCAGCACGGAGCTGCTGCGTACAAAGAGCGGCAAATTCTAAATCAGCAATATCTGGGGGGGGCTTGGTGTGCGACTTAATTAGGTACCTGTTGGATGAACTGGTGCCATCTGACATTAAGCACCTTACAGGTAGGCATGCAAGGACCAAAGATACCTTTTCTTAAGTGCCTAGATAATAGACCGCGACTTGGGCCACGGCCTACAAAGTATACGCATTCGCACCAGTTGCTCCCCATACCACCCACCCACAGCAGCGGCCCCTCCCCCTCCTTTCCCCAGGCTCGCTTCGAGCCTGGCACCATGATAGTCTTCCCTTCAACCCCCTCCCTGTCTTTACACTGCTTCGCTGAGAAATACGGGGGTCTGCGAGTACCAGTCCCGGGGCCTACTGCCACGCTGTGTACTTAGCCATACGGAACTAGTACTGCACCGTGGCGAAGCAGACCTGTGGCAGCGCAGCACTGTCGGGCCTTTTGCCCGATGCGGTTCGTCTTGTCCGGAGCTCCATGTCAGCCAAGACTTGATCTCACACATCAAAGAGCGCGTTCCGGTACCAACACAACCTTCTAGCCATTATTTGTTACACTACATGTCTTGTTTTGCACCTCCTTTACGAAGTACTGTCGTTACCTCCAATACCAAGCTCCAAGAACCCGACACCCCTGGAGCTATCCTTCTATCGTATTCAGGCTTTCCTTCCCAGTCACTAATTACTGAGTAGCTGTCAGCCCTCTGAGCCGTCCTTTTTATATTCCCTTTCCTAGCCATTCAAAGTACGTTGTTGATATCTCGCCCTTCTCTCGTTACCCCCCGCTGCCCATCTTTTCCATTTGACCGAAGCCAAGACTCCCTCTCTACACGTGGCCGCCACATGTAATGAGTCAACCCCATGACACTCGGTGTACTGTTTGCTATGGAAGGCCGGTAACCTCTCCCCATCCAACCGTTCTACTGTGAAGCATACCATGGTACCATATATTTCCTCGTTTTACAACTTCGTTTACCGATCAAGGACAATCTCCCGGCGTAAGGAGATATATCCGCATGGCAGTCATCTTGGTTGCCACATCCCGTGCCCTGCCGCCCCATGGCATACCGTAGTCGTGGCCGAGACAGCAAGAAGCATCGCTGAAGCTTGGCTCCGCATTACCATTCCAGCCATTCGGATTCTCGATAGTCCACCTTTTGGGGCTCGCCTTGCCTGCATCGCACCGCCGTGTTACCGCTCACCGCACGGCACGAATGCTGTTAGTCACACCGCAGACTCATTGATCGGGAACGTTGCGTACCCGTCATCCCGGCCCCGGGTCATTTCCCAACAGTTCAAGTGCCAAGTGTGCCTTCCTGTGTACCATGACTGCGGGGCATATTTATAGTACGCAGTAGCGTTTACCCAAAGAAACGTACAGAATCCTGTGGTACTCAATCTATCTAGAATATGTCGTCGCAGTTGGGTGGGTAGCACTCCGGGAGCTCAGGTTATGTAGCGTACACGGTTTCGACATGCGTACCTTGAATCCTACTTACACCCGTCCTCAGTTCATCAGCACACTGCGCATACTCCACATACTACTCCATACACTAACTACTACTCCGTACGTAGACATGAGCGAAGAAGCTCCAGCGCGAGTACAGTCAGCCTCTACGGATACACCCAGTGGCAACGTTCACGGCTGTAAGATAGCGAGCTGAGTCCTCTACTGTGTATTCACCAGGATGATATGCAATCTACGCACCAGATTGCGAATGCCCACTTACCCGACGTTCAGGGCACCCCGGCTCGGATGTCTTGGCGACCGTGACTCGCCCAGGGCTGGGTCTGGAGGAGGGTTGGGGCCCCGAGATTGGGGTTGTGGGGGAGAGATTGGATGGGATGCGGAGAAGCAACCACCCTGGCTTGTTTTCTGTCCAGCAGAAGCTCGACGTGGCATACGTATTTTGCAGGGGAAAAGACTACTGCATGGAGGAAGCACTTGGTTGACCCGTAGGCTGATGGAAAGTGTGTCAGGGGAAGTCCTGGCTTGGGATAGAAATGTGGCGCTGGTAGTACTGGCTGGTCAAGTTCAGAAGCAGTTGAAAGTTCACTCTTGGTGGCTTGTGTGCTTCAATGTGTTTTCCCATGCTCGAGGGGGGAAGTAGACGAGGAAGGGAAAGGTATCCAGGCGAGGAGATGGTGTCACGAATACAGTGATGGAAGAAAGTCAACCTAGTCGTGCCTATGCCCATCCACACTGTCCGTATTCATGCCTCCTGCCCTGCCACAGGTTCAATAGGTCGTCTGTCCCAGCTGTACCGTACCAATGCGAGACGGGCGGGGGTTGCGGGTGGAATGCGGCCCCGGATAAGCTACGAAGAACGGTGCCACCTGTGTGTTTGGCTGGCCTGGACGCGGCAGCTCATGAGCTAGACCGGGATAAGCTGACAGGATCCAGATCCCAAGAAGCGGCAGAGTAGCAGTGCATTCATTAGATGGCTGCGTCGTTTGGCTCGCTGCGTTGTGTTGCTCACTGTCGAGTGAACAGACCCTGACCCTGTCTCAATAGAGGAAAAGCTGAGCCACTACCCTTGTTTCCACAACCCAACTACCTTCGTACAGATATGTGAACTACTCTTACGACGCAGGCTACGCTCTCCCTCCCAGCCATGCTCACTCTCCCTCTCACTTGTTCACCGTTCAGGCGAGTTGCTGCTCTGGAATTCCGGTGACCACAGGCTGTCGTGAGGTGAGATATCCGCAGCATCCTGGCCGGGAGGGGGTGATCTATGTGAATTACCCGGGTTCTTCTGGTTTACCACCACACGTCCGTACTTCGTACTCATGTGGACTCTGGCGCAGATTGCCAAGATACCCGGGCAAGATGAAGACGGTCGAGTAACTGGGTGCTGTCGTGGCTTGCTTTTTTCTCGCCCCCTCTCGCCCCGATAACGACTTGGGGCTCTCTGCCCCTGTCACCGCTTCTCCGTGTAGCTATCGTTCAACCATATAAGAAGAGCATCCCTTGCCTGGCTTCCAGATCCCTTGTTTCACGCGTCCTTCTTTCTCCCTCCATCTTCCACCGCTCAACCGACTTACACCTGCGCTTCTGCGCTTCTGCGCCTCTGCACCTGTGACCTACTTATACTCTCCGTTCCACGATAGAGGAGTGCGACAAAATCCGGGAGAACGACAGGCCTCAAGATCCCCCCCCCGGTCTCTGTTACTGCTGGTTGACCAGTCACCCAATAACCCTCGGCCTCTTCTCTCCTCGCTGGCTGGGTTTACTTCGCACCAGGGGTCTTGAACGACCAACCTCGGCTCCTCCTCGCCTTCGGTCAAGCGAGCTACAGTCCCCTTTCGTTACCAGTATGTCTTCCTCGGAGAAGGATGTCAAGACCGGCCGCGTCGTCGACCCATCCATCGAGATCGAGTACGCAAGCGATCCCGACAGAAGTGGTTTCGACCAGGCTGCCACCAAGAGGCTTCTTCGCAAAATAGACTGGACTCTCATTCCATTTTTGGCGCTTCTTTACTTGCTGTCCTTCCTGGACCGCACCAACATCGGAAACGCTCGTCTCGCTGGCATCGAGGAAGATCTCGGCATGAAGGGCCTCGATTACAATGTTGCTCTGTCTGTCTTCTTCCCTTGGTATGTCGCTGCCGAAATCCCCTCGAACTTGGCAATGAAGCGGTTTCGCCCATCAATTTGGATCCCCTGCATCATGATCGCATGGGGCGTCTGCTGCACCCTTATGGGTCTCGTTCACAACTACGCCGGACTTTTGGCTGCACGCATGGCTCTTGGCCTTGCTGAGGGCGGCCTGTTCCCCGGCATCACTTACTAGTAAGTATGCCAACTGTGGCAACTAAACCCATAGCCTTCGGGTATCCTCTAACCAGGGCCATAGCATCACCATGTGGTACAGGCGCCATGAGTGCGGGCTTCGTATGGCTATCTTCTTCTCGGCTGCCACCGCGGCTGGCGCGTTTGGGGGTCTGCTCGCCCGAGGTATCATCGAGATGGACGGCGTTGGCAATAAGCCTGGCTGGGCCTGGATCTTTATTCTCGAGGGAATCATCACTCTCGCAGTTGGTCAGTCATGTCCAAGAAATGGCCCTGTGACACGCCTGTATTTCCGCAGTGTTCATACTTACAGCGCCGCGCTTTAGCCATTGCCGCGTTCTTCGTCATGAACGACTACCCTTCCACTGCCAAATTCCTCACCGTCGCCGAAAAGGAGGAGGTTACCCGCCGCCTCGAGCAGGATCGCTCTGCACTTGCCGATGAGTTCGATATGGTATACTTTTGGGATGCCATCAAGGACTGGAAGATCTGGGTTCATATGGTGAGATGGCCTGGCCCGGACCCATACCCTCGTCTCCTTGTCGCATCGCTGGCGCACTACTGACGCGCTGCAGTTGATCACTATCGGCATCTACACCCCTCTCTACTCTTACTCGTTGTTCTTGCCGACTATCGTCAGCGGCCTAGGGTATACGAATAACACCGCACAGCTGATGACCGTGCCCCCTTACGTGGTTGCATGCGTGTGCTGCATCAGCGGTGGCTGGCTGGCGGACCGTCAGCGCCAGAGAGGCATATACATGATCTTCTTCTGCGCTGTAGCGTGAGTAAACAGGGAGAGGGCGCCAATCGTCGTTCGTGTCTAATAGGCAGCTGTAGGATCGCCGGATTCATCATGCTCCTCTCTTCTCAGAATAACGGCGTCAAATATGCCGGGTGTTTCTTCGCCGCCTCGGGCATTTATCCCAACGTTCCTCAGGGAGTGGCATGGAACGGCAATAACATTGGAGGATCCGTAAAGCGAGGCGTCGGCATCGCCATGCACGTCGGTAAGTGCAGTTCTTCTTTAGTGCCGGGAGCGATGCAGCACGACACCTGCGCTAACAGGCGATAGGCTTCGGTAACCTTGGCGGAGCCATTGCTGGATTTCTTTACCAAGCCAAGGACAAGCCTCACTACTACCCGGGCCATGGAACACTGCTGTCGACTCTGACCATGTCCATGTGTCTCTCAACCTTCATGACCATCTACCTCCGCCGAGAGAACGCTCGCCGAGACCGCGAGTACAAAGACCCCAGCCAATACACAGCTGAAGAGAAGGCAGCAGAGCGCCACAAGGGGGACAATGCCACGTTTTTCCGCTACACAGTCTAGTTCGATCTGTGCTTTTTTCTCTTGGGAAGAGTCCTGTCTTGTGATTGGAGATAATGATAAAACATAAAGTAGCGATATGTCACTAAGTGATCAAGGTGATTGATGGAGACAATAGTGTCAATGGGTGCGTATGGTTATGGTTGAAAGAAAGAATCGTCGTTGACCATCAGACGTACGACTGAATCGAAATGTCGCATGTCGCTAAGACAATAGGTTCACTTCTTGTCAGGGAGCTTGAGCGGTAGAGTCTGTAGTAGATAAACCTCGGGCAGCTAGTATTATCTCTATTATCAGGAATAATGCGTTCGAGAGGTAGAGTTTGCACTAGTTAAACCTTAGGCGCTAGTACTATCTCTACAGGCCTCACCTTATTTAAACTATTTAAAATAGAGCTTTATATGATATATATAGTAATATCTAATAATATATAATATAAACTAGATTTTACTTCCTAATTATATATAATAAATAAGAGTTTTATAATATTAAAAAGTTATTAAATTAGAAATATATTTAGTTATTTTTATTCTATACTTAGAATAATATCTACGTTCTTCACTCTATATATAAATTCAACTATACATTTTAGCTAATAATAATACTTATATTAATACTAACTTATAATTATTTAAAATAATAATAAAATTACTTATTATTATAGATAACTATACTCCTAATTCTAATATGTAATGCTATAGTAATAGAAGACTTTATATTAATAATCTATATAAGAAAAGCCTTATTATAACTAAGGTTGAATATTTATAGCTAAAAGTAACTACTAAAGTTATAGGGTTGAGAATCTTTTTAAACTTCTTAAAGATAGGATAAAATAGAATATCTATAAGAGCTATGCATTCTATAACCTATCGCTTTTCTATATTCTTTAATATATAGCTATAAAGATATAAGGTTATTATAGAAAGAGTAGTTAGTTATATATTATTAAAAAGGTTAATACAAAATAAATATATTAGCTATAGTTATAAAGAGTTTAGCTTTAGATTAACTAGAAGCTAGCTTTAGTAATTAATAGGATAATAATATTAGAAATAATACGCTTAAGAGTAAGAGTTTATACTAGTTAAACCTCAGATACTAGCGTTATCTCTATAAACCTTACTTTATTTAAACTACTCAAAAAAGAACTTCATATAATATATATAGCAATATTTAATTATATATAATATATACTAGATTTTACTTTTAAATTATATATAATAATTAAGAATCTTATAATACTAAAAGGCTACTAGGTTAAAAGTATATTTGGTTACTTTTGCTTTATACCTGGAATAGTATCTAAGCTTTTTACCCTCTATATAGATTTAACTATAAATTTTACCTAATAATAGTATTTTATACTAATACTAGCTTATAACTAGTTAAAATAGTAATGAAATTACTTATTATCATAAATAATTGTATCCCTAATTCTAACATTTAACCCTATAGTAGTAGAAAACCTTATAGTAATAGTAAGGGAAAGCTTTATCGAGACTAAGGCTTAATATATATAGCTGAAAGTAATTACTAAGGTCGTAGGGTTAAGAATCTAGACTATATATTATATTATTCATTTATTTTTGTTATAAGCTCAATTATATTTAGTTATCTCTAAACCATTTATAATTAATAAATATCAAAGATTTCTTTTTTAATTTATTTTATTCGTCTTTTAATAAATTATTTAAAAATAGTATATTTAACTATTAGTAACCTCGATATAATAGTAAAGCTATCTAATAGCTCTAACTTTAACTATTAGTATATTGAATTATAGGTTTATATAATTAGCTAAGATATCTAGATATATATTAATCTAGATATTTAACTTATCTTTAATATTTTAAAATTAACTAATCTATTCGAATCTAACTCATAGTTTAATTAAGAAAATATTACTTAATAGAAGATTATAAGTATTAAATTCTATACTCCTAAGATTAAGGGGATTTCTAATTACTATATAGTAAATGTTAAGTTTTATGTAGTTTGAGAATCTAATTATAAAGAAATAAAGAAATATTACAATATAATTCAGATATAAGTTAATGTTATTATTAATAATAGCTTTCTAATACTTACTTGAATAGAATTCTTTGATACTAATAATGTTTTCTTTTAGGTTTTTCTGAGAGTTCTAAAATATTAATATATCTAGAATAACTTAGTTATATAGTAATAAATTAGAGTTAAATATAAGAAATTGTTTAAGAAAGCTAATTTAATTATTTCTAGTCTAGTATAGTATAATAAGTAGTATATTATTTACTTTCAAGTGGTTAAATATAATACCCTAAAATCTAGGGGCTTTTTATAATTTAAAAGTAGTTTTAAATATTTACTTAATATATTTCGCCTAGTTAAGTTATAATTCAATACTAGAATATCATTAAGAGAGAGCTTCTAAACTATAATATTAAGATTCTAGCTAAGTAAAGAGAGATCTTTATAGTTTTATTTTATACTAATAAAAGTTCAATAAAAGGCTGTAGTAAAATACTATCTATATTAGCTACTTTTATGGGAAAATTAGATATATTCTAAATTAAACTAAAATACCTGTACAATTTTGGAAGCTCTTTATACTTTTCTAAGAATTATAAGTATATTAAGTATAGTGTTACTAGTCTTTATATTAGATTCCCTAATATTTAAATAGTACTTATTACGTAAAATAGTATTATAGATAAGATAAATAACTCTAAACTTTATATTTTATATTAGAAGCTAGCTAAAAAGGGATACTTAAACTCTAAGGAATATACTAATAAAGCTCAAAAGATGTTTTTAGATATTTTAAAACTTAAATTAGTTCTTTTAAATAGTAAGTCTAGTAGTAGCTATTATGTGTCTAATTTAATGTATATAAGTATTAATTTTACTTTTCTCAAAACGTTAACTATAATCCCCCTAAAAGCCTTTTTAACTATTTAAAAACTTTATATATTTTAAAGAAATATAGTTTTAATAGTTATAGGGTAATTTATATTACTAATTGCATAGATTCTTTTAAGAAGGGATTGTTTAAGTTTAGTAAAAGAAAATTAGATTTAATTTAATATAGTTTAGTTAATTTCTTTAAAGTTAGGTAAAATAAGAGAATTCTTAAGAGAATCCTCGATAGTTTAAATAGAAAGAATATACTAGATTTGATATTAGATAATATTCTTTATATTGAAAACTTCTTGATTAATATTATCTCAGAAACTTAATTTCTTAATAAAACTAAAATCTAGTATATAGAACTAGAGTATATTTCTTAGATTAATCTAATTAAATATTTTATTATTATAAGATAATTATTTAGAAAATATAGTTTTGTTCTTTTTTAAAATATAAGCCTATTTTAAACTATTTTATATTTTATTTAAGTATTTCTAGTATTATTTTAGAATTCCTAAGTATTCTATTTTTTTAATTACATTTTTGGATAGTTTTCTTAAAGCTAAAATTTAAAAATATTTATATATAGTATTTTTAAGTAGGATATTTAAGATAGATTACTTTTAAACACTTAGTTCTTAATACTTAAGGGGTAAAGATTATAAGACTAAGGTAACTAGATTATTTTTACTATATAATAACTTATTCTTAATAAGTTATCTCTAGATAAAATTTAGAATTATACTTAATATATTTAATTTATTATATTACTTAGGAATTATTTAATTTCCCTAGAGTATATATAAACGACTCTTAAGTACTTATTTTTAAAGATAAAACCTTAGGCTTTTTCTTTATATTTATATTATTTAATAAAACTTATACTCTAGTCTTTTAACTATTAATAATATTTGAAGGATAGGTAGAGAAATAGAGAAGTATTTTAATATATAAGCTTTAATAAGATATCAAAAACTTAATAATAGTAATTAATAGAGAAACTAGTTACTAAAGATAAATAATAGAATAAAAGATTAATCTTAAGTTATTTCCTTCTTACACTAAAGAGGTAGTTAGAATAAGTAGATATATTAGAGAGGAACTAATTACCTAAAATATAAAGATATACAATATTATAAAACTATTACTTGAACTAAAAGTAGAATTAGTTTAAATAATAGTTATACTATATAATATATTTCTAAATATTTAAAATAACTAGAGATTACTATGTAAAATTAAAGTGGTTTAGTATAAATAGTATTTTTATTAATAAGTACTAGAGTGTACTCTAAATATTTATTAAGGTTTATGACTTTACTAAGGATAGATTTATATTTATAAATATCGAGTGTATTTATTTAAGAAATATTATAAATAAAGTATTTTAAAAAAGTTATTTAAAGTTCAACTAAAGAGATATATTAGATACCTAATAAGCTATATTCTAAATACTTATAATTTGTGTAGGATCTAGATCTCTATTTTTCAAAAAGTTATCATTATTTGAAATATTAAATTTAATAAGATAAGATTTTATTTAAAATAAAACTTATATAAAATACTTATAAAAGAAGTTATAAAACTACTAGTTAAGTTAATTACTAAAAAAGAGGAAGATTTTATTCTTAAGATATTTAGAAATTTTAAAATAATA
>RYZW01000940.1:0-18459 GCA_004367215.1 Colletotrichum trifolii | reverse complement strand
TTATTATTAATACTAATAACTTAATAATTATATCTTAGAAGAGGGGAAGAAATAATTCTATTAACTATTTAGATAATATAAAAACTAATCTAAGAAATATATCTTTAAATTAAATATATTAATATACCTTAGTAATAACTTAGTAAAAATATATATTAAGTTACTTTTACTCTATACCTAGAATAGTATCTAAGCTCTTCACCTTATATATAGATTTAACTATAGATTTTACCCGATAATAGTATTTATACTAATACTAACTTATAACTAGTTAAAACGGTAATGAAATTACCTATTATTATAGATAATTATACCCCTAGTTCCGATATTTTACCCTATAGTAATAGAAGACCTCGTAGTAATAGTTAGGGAAAGCTTTATTAAGATTAAAGCTTAATATATATAGTTAAAAGTAATTACTAAGGTTATAGGGTTAAGAACTTTTATAAACCTCTTGAAAATAGAATAAAACAGAATACCTATAAAAACTAGGTATTCTATAATCTATTACTTTTCTATATCTTTTATAATAAAACTAAAATCTCCTCAAAATCCATATAGTTACCTATAAAAAAAGAAATATAGAATAAATATAGAAATATCTAGCTATAACTATTATAACTAAAACTATTACTTTATTAAAATAAGCCTTAATAAAATCATCCTAAGTACTATAATTAATAAATAGCTTATAAATATTCAAAAATAAATCATCTAGCTAACCTATAACTTATTATACTAAACTAATAATATTAGGGATTAAGTATTAATTAAGTAATACCCTAATATTAATATACTACTATAATACTAGTTACTAGATACTTTAGAGTATTATAGTAATATAATTATAGAAATTTTAAAAACTATCTAGCTATACTAGGAATATCCGTATTTATATAAGTATTATTTATAAGTTAGCTATTAGCTATAATTAATATATTAAAATTATTTACTAATAAGAATAAGCCGAGTCCTACTATATTTATATAGAAATTATAAGTTAGTTTATATTAGTAGTAGAGAACTTTTATATTAGTAGTATAAAGTCTTATCTTAGGGGTAAGTAGGGTTTAGTCTAGGGGATATTAAAGTTGTAGATATTAAGGTTGTAATAAACGTTTAAATAGAGTATTTATAGTTAGTAGTAATTAAATATCTCGAGATATTTAAATTATGCGTAGCTATAAAGGTGTGAGGGTATGAGGGTATAAGGGCGTGAGGTTATCGTAGAAGGAGTTATCGGTTATTTATTATCTATAAAAAGGTTAATATAGGGTAGGTATACTAGCTACTATAGCTACGAGGGATTTAGCCTTAGATTAACTAGGGGCTAGCTATAGTAGTTAGTAGGGGGGGTAAGGGGGCTAAAGTTATACTTTAGAGGGTAATATGTCTACTAATAGTTATAGTAGAGAGCGAGCTATCGGCCCCTCCCGTAAAAATATATATAATAGAAATAATTATTATATTTAAAGCTTAGGTATATTTTTATAAAAATATCCTTAACTTTTCTTTATAGGGATAATAGGGATAATAGGTACTATTAGTATAATAAAGATAAATATTAGTATTATAATAAATACTATAAATATAGTAGTTTACTAAGTAGTTTTTTTAATAGTAGAAATTTTCTTTATAAAAATAGCTTTCTTAATTAGTATAGTTTTTTAAATAAGAATAGATTTATAAATAATAAACTAGTAACTATTACGGGCTATACTTACCTAGTTAACTCTAGCTCTACCCAAGTCCCGATAAATATACCTAAGAAGTTAAGTACTAGTAAGTTACTAGTAAGCCNTCTTTATTTTCTTCTTCTTTATCTTTATTATTAGAAGAAGAATAATACTAGGAATTTACTAAGTAGATTTTAGAAGATAGGATATAATTAATAAATATAGATAGGTTAGTATTACTAGTAATAAAACAGGAAATTTATAAAACAGTTTCTATAATTTCAGACTTTTTATTCTTATTAGTATTATTATTATTACTTTTACTACTAGTTTTGGAAAAGTATAGTAAATATTAAGTCTAAATCTAGTAAAGTATAGTAATATTAGAACTACGAGGAATAAGGTAATTACTAGTAATAATAATAAAGTATAAAAATGTATTATATTCCAAATATTTAGTAATATAGTAGTAAAAATCGTTATTAAAACGAGGAAGTATTATAATAGGATAAATCTTAATACTTTTAAAGACTAATATATAATAAAGATTATTAAAAAAGTAAAGTAATATTTCTTCTATAGTATAAATAGGACTATTATTCTAAAGATAAGTAGGTTATATAGTAAATAAATAGTAAAATACTTTAGCTTTATCTTCTAAAATATTCATCTATTTCATTAATTAGTAATAATAATATAGTAAGTTTTTAGTGATTTATAGTAAGAATATTTATAAGATATAGGTATTTATAAATAGAAAATATCTCTTATAATAAAGGTTAATCTATAACTAGCTTCTTCTTTATTACTTTTTCAAAGAAGTTCTGAATACTTTTACTAGTTTTATACTACTTTACTAATAGTTTAGTAAGTATATAGAGGAGTTTACTTTTATATTTAAAGATTATTTTTTTTACTTAAATATATAATAATAGATTATAACTTAGTTCTAGGTTACTTAAATAGTACTATATAACTTAAATAGAATCTAAAACGTAAAATATTAATAATAAATAGTAAAAAGATAGTAAAAAGATAATTTATTCTATAATATGTTTATTTATTTTTCTTATAAAGAATATACTTTATTAAGTAGTTATTAATAATATAGAGTAGTTTTTTAGTATTAAAGTAAAGTGAAAAAAGAAAACTAAAGTAAGGTAAATAGTTACTAGGCTAAAACTAAAGAAAGCTTTTGTTAGTAATATTATCTCTATTATAAATAAAAGTATAAAATATAGTAGTAATAGATATAATCTATAATATTTTCGTAGAATATATGGTATAATAATAATAAAGAAGAAAAGGAAAATAATAAAGAAAAGGTATATAGAGAAAAGAAATAATAATAAATTAAATAGTAAATATAAAGAAATATCTAGGGATAAGTATTATATAAATAAAAATAAAATAATAATAAAATATATATAGAAGAGAATAGATAATATTTATTAAATATATAGTAAAATCTTGTAAGAAATTATAGTAAACCTTAAAAGACTATTCCTAATAAATAAATGTTATAAGATTAAAAATATTAATATATTACTAGGATAATAGTAAATATATTTATAAATAATAGAAAGAATAGATAAAAACCTAATACTACTATTAATAAAAAAAGTCTTATTATTTAGACTATAAAGAATTAATAAAATAGATAATAGTATTATAATAATATAATTACTAGTATTAAAGGAAGTATTATATATAATAAATAGTTAGTAATAAAATGTAGGTTTTATAGGGGATATTAGGAGTATATAATTATAGACTATATATAGTAAATAGTTAGTAATATAATATAAGTTCTATAATAAATATTAGGAATATATAATTATAATTTTAGGGATTAAAGTTTTTAGAAAGGGGGATAATTATAAAGATATAATAAATAAACTATATAGTATATCTAGTAATTAGTTAACTAAGTATTAGAAGACTTTTTAATAGAAGGATTATGATTTAGATCTTTTAAATAATAATCTATATAGTAATATAAACCTTATTTATATATCCAAACCTTTCCTAGTCGAGACTTTTAGCTATACTCTTATAATAAATAAGTATAGAAATAGAACTAATAGTTTTTATACTAACTAAGAAATTAGTCTTTATAAGGAAAATAGTTAAAAACTTAGTAATTATTCTCTAGGGTATTAAAGAGAAAGAAATAGTAGTAAATATAGATTTATATTTATAAATAAACCTTATTAATAAATAGTTAGTAATATTATTAAGATTAGTTCTAGCTAAAATAATTATACTTATTTAAGAGAAATATAATAGTTTAGTATTAGAGCTAGGGAAATATTACTAGTTAATATTCTTTCTTATAAACTTAAATAGTTACTTATAGAAATTATACTAACTATTTACTAGTATTTACTAACTAGAAAAATATATAAACTTCTTGATAAAATAGGACTCTATAAGCTAAAAGAATATTATAATAAATACCTAGATAAATACCTAATATTATAAATAGACATTTATTACTAAACTAGAAATATTTACTTAAGAGATTATTAAGAATAATAAGATTACTTATATATTATATATTAGTAAAATAAATAATAATTTTAAAGTTTATATAGAGCTTTTTAGAGTAGTAAATAAAATTATCATAATTATAAATATCCCTAGGGAACTTATAAATAAGCGGGGAATATTTAATAAAGTTATAGTAAAGTTAGTTTTAGTTTTCGAAGATGTTAAGTATACTATTAAACTAGAACTAAATAAGGAATTACTTTATAGGTTTATATATCTACTAAATAAGTAGTAATTAGAAGAATTAAAAATATATATTATAGAAAACCTAGTAAATAGATATATATAACTATCTATAACTAAAGTAAGTATACTAATCTTTTTTATTCTAAAGAAAGATAACTTCCTATACTTATATATTAATTATAGAAATCTTTATAGGATTATAATTATATTAAGAGCGAATTCTTATATACTATATATATTTTTCTAACTATACTAATAGTAATTTCCTTTTATATTCAATTAGGTAGGGAGGGGCTGATAGCCTACTCTCTACTATGACTATTAGTAGAGATATTATTCCTTGAAGTATAATTTTAGCTTTCCTACCCCCCTGTTAACTACTATAGCTAGCCCCTAGCTAATCTAAGACTAAACCTTTTATAGCTATAGTTGCTAGTATACCTACCCCATATTAACTTTCTTATAAATAATAAATAACTAATAATTCCTTCCGCGATAACCTCACGTCCTTATATCTTTATATTTTCACGGCTACGTATAATTCGAATATCTCGAGACATTTAATTACTACTAATTATAGGTACTCTATTTAAATATTTATTATAACATTAATATCCGTAATTTTAATATCCTTATTATAAACTAAACCCTACCTACTCCTAAGATAAGATTTTATATTATTAATATTAAAGTTCTCTACTACTAATGTAAGTTAACTTATAATTTCTATATAAATATAGCAGGATTTAGTTTACTCTTATTAGTAAATGATTTTGATATATTAATCGAGTATAGTTAATTTATAAATAATACTTATATAAATATAGATATTTCTAGTATAGCTAGATAGCTTTTAAAACCTCTATAATTATAATACTATAATATTTTAAAATATCTAGTAACTAGTATTATAGTAGTATATTAATATTAAAGTATTGCCTAATTAATACTTAGTTCCTAATATTATTAGTTTAATATAGTAAATTATAGGTTAACTAGATGATTTTCTTTTGAATATCTATAGGCTATTTGTTGATTATAGTACTTAGGATAATTTTATTAAAACCTATTTTAATAAAGTAATAGTTTTAGTTGTAATAGTTATAACTAGATATTTTTATATTTATTCTATAGTTCTTTTTTATAGGTAGTTATATAGATCTCGAGGATATTTTAGTTCTATTATAAAGGTATAGATATAGAAGAGTGATAGATTATAGAATACCTAGCTTTTATAAGTATTCTATTTTATTCTATTTTTAAGAAGTTTATAAAAGTTCTTAACCTTACGACCTTAGTAGTTAATTTTAGTTATATATACTAAGCTTTAGTTTAGGTAAAGTTTTCCCCGATTATTACTATAAGGTTTTCTACTATTATAGGGTTAAATATTAGAATTAGGGGTGTAATTACCCATAATAATAGGTAATTTTATTACTATTTTAATTAGTTATAAGCTAGTATTAGCATGAATGCTATTATTGGATAAGATTTATAGTTAAATCTATATATAGGGTAAAGAGCTTAGATACTATTCCAGGTATAGAGTAAAAGTAACTAAATATTTAATTAGGTGTAGTATAGCTACTTTTTCTTATAATAGTATAGGAAATATCCGAGATTTCAAACTTTACTACCTATCTTCCTATGCCTGAATAGTGAATCCGAATCTTTCAGCTTTCTTAGTATTTCCTACCTTTTAATCTATTTATTTACTAATCCGCTGAAATTATATATTATAACTAAATAAACCTATCTCTTTAGCTCTAATCTATATTATTAATATAGATTTCCTATTTAAGCTATTTCTTATTATTTCTCCTTTCTCTTTATATATTTATTATAATTAACTATTAAAGTTTCTTCCCTATTTTATATAAGAAGATAAACTATTGATACTAGTTATTTCTTAATTAAAGCTTTTCAATAAGTATAATATTCCTAAATATATTGAATCTAATAGATTTATACTTCCTAGTAATTCTTATAATTATACTATTTAGTATAAAAGATAAATAACTACTTATAGTTTTCTTATTAATAGTATTAGCTCTATTATACTTTACTTTATAAATATTAACTAAGACTTTATAAGTTAATACTCTTTTTGGCTTATATTATAAGTTAAAACTTTAATCCCTAAACTTTTAAATAATACTATTATTAATCTTACTTATAAATATATTACTTTTAATATTAATAGTATTAAGGATTCTATAAAAGTATAGCTAAAGGTTTTGACTAGGAAAAGTTTAGATATATAAATAAAGTCTATATTACTATATAGATTATTACTTAAAAGATCTAAATTATACTAAAAACCTTTCTAGTATTTAATTAGCTAATTACTAAGTATATTATATAATCTATTTATTATATCTTTATAACTATTCCTTTTTCTAAGAATTTTAATCTCTAAAACTATAGTTATATACTCCTAATATTAATCGCGGAGTTTATACTATATTACTAACTATTTATTATATATAATCTATAATTATATACTCCTAATATCCCCTATAAAACCTATATTTTATTATTAACTATTTACTATATATAATACTTCTTTTAATACTAGTAATTATATCATTATAATATTATTATTTATTTTATTAATTCTTTATAGTCTAAATAATAGAATTTATTTTTACTAATAGTAGTATTAGGTTTTTATTTATTCTTTCTAATATTTATGAATATATATACTATTATCTTAGTAATACATTAATATTTTTAATCTTATAGTCTTTATTTATTAGGAATAGTTTTTCGAAATTTGCTATAATCCTTTATAAGATTTCGCTATATACTTAGTAAGTATTATTTACTCTTTTCTATATATTCTTTATTATTATCTTATTTTCATTTATATAATACTTATCCCTAAACACTTTTTTATATTTACTATTTAGTTTACTATTACTTTTCTTCTTTATATACTTTTTCTTTTTATTATTCTTTTTATTTTCTTTATTATTATTACACTATATATTCCTCGAAGATATTATAGATTATATCTATTATTATTATACTTTACATTTTTATTTATAATAGAGATAATATTACTAATAAAGCTTTTCTTTAGTTTTAGCCTAGTAACTATTTACCTTACTTTAGCTATCTTTCTTTACTTTACTTTAATACTAAGAAGTTATTCTATATTATTAGTAATTACTTACTAAAGTATATTTTTTATAAGAAGAATAAATAAAAGTATAAGTATTATAGAGTAAGTTATTTCTTTATTATTCTTTCGCTATTTGTTATTAATATTTTATACTTTAAGTTCTATTTAAGTTATATAGTATTACTTAAGCGACTTAGAACTAGGATATAATTTATTACTATATATTTAAGTAAAGAGAGATAACTTTTAAATATAAAAGTAAGTTCCTCTATATATTTACTAAGCTATTAGTAAAATAGTATAAAGCTAGCGAAACTATTTAGAATTTTTCAAAAAAGTAATAAAGAAGAAGCTAGTTATAGACTAATTTCTCTTATAAGAAATATCTTCTACTTATGAATACTTATATTTTATATATATTCTTATTATAAACTATTAAAAGTTTACTATATTATTATTACTAATTAATTAAATAGATTAATACTTTAGAAGATAAAGCTAAGGTATTTTATTATTTATTTATCATATAATATACCTATTTTTAGAATAATAGTCCTATTTATATTTCAGAGGAAATATTATTTTGTTTTCTTAATAATCTTTATTATATACTAATCCTTAAAAGTATTAAGATTTATCTTTTTAAAATACTTCCTCGTTTTAATAATAATCTTTACTACTATATTATTAAATATTCAGAGTATAATATATTTTTATATTTTATTACTATTACTAGTAGTTATTTTATTCCTTATAGTCTTAATATTACTATATTTCGCTAAACTTATACTTTATATTTACGATATATTTCTAAAAATAATAGTAAAAGTAATAATAATAATAATAATAAAAGTAAAGAGTTTAAGGTTATAGAGACCTTTTTATAGCTTCTTTATTTTATTACTAGTAATACTAACTTATCTATACTTATTAACTATATCTTATGTTCTAAAATCTATTTAGTAAGTTCCTAGTATTATTCTTTTTCTAATAATAAAGATAAAGAAGAAGAAAATAAAGATAAGGAAGAGGAAGAGGAAGAAAATAAGGAACTTCTTACTAAAAAGTATAAAATTTATAGTAATTTTATATCTATTCTAGTTATTTCTATATCTATTAATTACTAGCCTACTATTTATAAGTCTACTTTTTCTTAAAAAGTTATATTAATTAAAAGAGCTATTTTTATAAAGAAAGTTTCTATTACTTAAAAAATTACTTAGTAAGCTACTATATCTATAGGATTTATTATAATACTTATACTTATTCCTATTATATTAATAATACTTATTATCCCTACTATCCCTATAAAAAGGAGTTAGGGATATTTCTATAAAAATATACCTAAGTTTTAAATATAATAATTATTTCTATTATATATATTTTTACTAAGTTATTACTAAAATATACTAGTATATCTAATCTAGGGATATACTTCTTAGACTAGTTTTTATATTATCCAAATAAGTAATAGAATTATTTCTTCTTCTCTTCTAAGATATAATTATTAAATTATTAGTATTAATAATAAACTAATTATCCTACTTCCTATAATACTTAATTATTTATTTTTCGAATTTCTAAATAGTCTCCTATATATTACTTAGGTTAACTATAGTCTCCTATTTATTATACTTTATAAACTACCTAGTTTAGTTAATAAAGAAATATCTATTATTTCTTTTTCCTTATTTTACTATAATATCTTCTATTTCTTATTCTATAAAGTTATTTCTTAACTTGTAGAAATTAGTTTAACTATTAGTATCTTTTTACTACTTTATCTATAGTTTTAGTAAAGAAACAGGGAATATATTATATATCTAGTAGTGCTATTCTAGTAAATATACTTTATATACCTATTCCCCTATTTTCTTAGTAATTAAAACTTTAATATACTTTAGTACTAATCCTTTATATTTAAACTTAAAGTTTTTTATCAAAGACCTAATACCTACTTCTTAATTATATATTTATAATTAATATTTTAAGTTATATACTTTTACCTAATTTTTAACTACTATTTACTAATATTCTATTATCTAATAATATATTTAGCTAATATAGGTAACTTGCTCCGCGATACCTTATACTATTAGGTTTTTCTTAGCTATATATTTAACTATTCTTAAGTAAAACCTATATAGCTTTTCTATTTAAAAAAAACTTAATAGTACTGTAATTATTATTATTATATATAAATATAGTTTCCCTAAGTTATACTACTTAGATAATAAGTAAATTACTAGTAAATATTCTGAGGTAATACTTTAATATATAGTATATTTATTCTATTTAACTATCTATCTATAAATAGTATACTATTAATAGCTATTATTTAATTAGTCATTTTATTATAAATTCTTCTTAAAATTAACTAGTAAGGAGTTTATTTTTATTACTAATAATACTTTCTAAAGTATTAAACTAATATTCTATTTCTTTATAAAGTATTATTACTAGTTCTACAACTATTATCTACTTTATCATTAGAGTAAATATTATAAATTTTATAAACCTACTTATAATTACTAGGATAGTATTATATATACTACTATTTTTATATATACTCTTTAGTAATTTTATAATATAATTTATACTAATTTCTTAAAATAGTTTTACTAGGATAAATAGAGACTTTAACTAGTTATATAATTTATATTTTAATACTCTAATTTCCTAATAGATTTAATATAATATTATATAGTCCTATATATTTATAGTTATATTATTTCAATAGAAGTTCTATTTTATAAAGTTATAAGTCTTATTAGTACTTATATAACCTATTTTATTTTTATTATAATATAAGTAAATAATTGTATATTTTAAGGATTCTATATTAAGTATAATTAGCTTTCCTTAGAAGAGGAATATCTTTTATATATTTACTAAATATTCTTTCTATTTATTAACTATTTTCTAGGTTTTCTTTATATATACCTAATAATCTTTATTATAAATCTATAGTTTCTTAATAATTTATTTAATATCCTTAGAATCCTTTATAAAGTATACTATTTTATTTTTTATAAGATTTCTTATTATTAAATATAAGATATACTATATTAGAATAATAACCCTAGCTTTATACGAGTTCTCTTTACTTACTAGTATTTACTAAGTATTCCCTGTCTTCTTATATATATCTTTATTATAAGTAATTATAACTATAACTATTACTATTCTTCTAGTATCCTTAGTAAAGTAATACCTTAAAGAAGTTAAGTAGCTTCTATTTCTAGGTCTAGTTTCTATACTAAAGTATTTTTCTTATACTTATATTATCTAGGTAAAGGTTTTTATTAATTCTAAGCTTTTTTTAATTTTAGCGACTTTTTAATAGGTATTTACTAATAATAATTTAGTAAGTTATAATTTATCTATAAAGGTTAGTAGTATATTATAATATTCTATTTCTTTTTTTTATATAATCTAGTTATTTAGATAGTCTATTTACTAGATTAGTAATTCTAAACTAGTATTCTAGATTGAAATTAAATATGAAGAATTTATAAATCTAGTAGGTAAACTTTCCCTGAAAGTCCTATATTAGTATTATTATAATACTTATTAAAACTTAATAGTTTATTAGGACTATAAATTTCTTTAAAAGTCCTATTAAGTAATATTTCTAGTAATTAAGGTATTTAATAATAGTTAATAATTTTTATTAGTTTATTCCCTATTTCTACTCTACTTTACTAAGCCTTTTTAAATAATAAGTAACTAGTAACTACTAGCTTTCTATTTTTTATAATAGGATACTTAAAATTACTTATTATAATATATCTATCTCTACTTTAATTTCTCTAATAAAGTCCTAGTACTAGAGAATAGTTATTAAATAAAAAGTATTTTATAGTATTAAGAATATAGATTTCGTATCTTCTAGCTATAAGAAAACCTTTTTCTCTATCTTTTTATGAAAAAATATTATAAGTAGTATTATTACTTCTAAGTAATGAGTAATAAATTTATAGTAGAAGTTATAAAAACCTAAGAATACCTAAAGTTCCTTAAATATTTCTAGTAGTTTCTATTTAGTAATAGTTTAGACTTTTATTAAGTCTATTTTAATACCTTTTTAAGTAATTATAAGTTTTAAGAAGTTTATTTTGTTTAATAAAATTCATATTTAGAAAGTTTAATAAAAAGATATATTTTATATAGCCTAGTAAGTATTTATAATAATACTTTAGTATAGTTGTTTTTAACACTTATTATATATATTATAATATTATTTATATATACTATATAGTATATATTAATTAAGCTAGTAAGTATATAGTTAATTTATACCTAAAAAGCTACTAATATATTAGTAAGACTAAATAGTGTTACTATATATTTATAATAACTATACTATATCTTAAATACTATTTTCTAGTAATCTTCTAGCTTAATCCTAATATAGTAGTAAATATTTTTAAGGTTAATATTTGAAATCTATATTATTTCCCGAAGTCTATTTAGAAACTTACTAATAAGTAGTAGTAAGTATTAATTCTTAATTATAACTTTATTAAGACTTCTATAGTTAATATATAATTATAAGGAATTATTTCTTTTAGAATAAAAAGGATTAGTATATTTATTTCGTTTATAGATAGCTATATATATCTATTTACTAGGTTTTCTATAATATATATTTTTAACTTTTCTAACTATTACTTATTTAGTAGATATATAAGTTTATAAAGTAGTTTTTTACTTAATTCTAGTTTAATAGTATACTTAGTACTTTTGAGGACTAGGACTAATTTTACTATAACTTTATTGACTATTCCCTACTTATTCACGAATTCTCTAGGGATATCTATAGTTATAATAATTTTATCTATTTCCCTAAGGATTTCTTTATAAACCTTAAAGTTATTATTTATTTTACTAATATATAATATATAAGTAGTCTTATTATTCTTAATGATTTCTTAAATAAATACTTCTAGTTTAGTAATAGATATTTACTTATAATACTAAATATTTATCTAGGTATCTATTATAATACTTTCTTAGTTTATAAAGTTCTATTTTAATAGAAAGTTTATATATTATTCTAGCTAATTAATACTAGTAAATAATTAGTATAATTTCTATAAATACTTATTTAAGTTTATAAGAAAAAATAATAACTAGTAATACTTCCCTAGTTTTAATATTAAACTATTAAATTCTTCTAAAGTAAATATAGTTATTTTAGTTAGAACTAGTTCTAGTAATATTACTAGCTATTTACTAATAAGGTCTATTTATAAATATAAATCTATATTTACTACTATTTCCCTCTCTTTAATACTTTAGAGAATAATTACTAAATTCTTAGTTATCTTTTCTATAAAAACTAATTTCTTAGTTAGTATAAGGATTATTAGTTCTATCTCTATATTTATTTATTTCCCTAGATTTGTTTAATATAGGAGCTAGTATTAATAGCTTAGACTAAAATATAAAAGCCTATAATACTCTACTTTTAGCTAACTACTAATATCGAGTTTACGTTTACTTTATACCTATAATATATAGCTCTATACCTTATTTTACTATATAAGAAATATATTTTTATAATCTATAGTATAGCTAGTATATATATGTTTTTCTAGCTTAGAGTAAGTATAATATTACCTAACCTTCCAGTATCTTATTACTATTTCTTTAATATTAATAGAGTTAATAAACTTATTTAGTTTACTCTTTTTAAGAGTAGTAATAGTTAGAATAGCTATAAGCTTATATAAGTTTATTTATACTTTTTATTTCCCGTTAATTTACTAGTATGATATTATTAGAGTTCCTATAATCTTTTAGCTTCTATTATAATATCTCTAGCTTTTAGGATAGGAATATTAAGTTTTTCTATTTCTTTTTTTAAATTAGGGCATAAGTAGTAGAAATAGATAAAGGTTTCTCTTTTATTCTAATTAAANTTTTAACTAGTTATAAACTAGTATTAGCACGAATACTATTATTAGGTAAAAGTTATAGTTAAATCTATATATAGGGTAAAGAGCTTAGATATTATTATAGGTATAGAGTAAAAGTAACTAGAAAGACCTAGTAATAATACTTTATAAAGAGATAAAATACTAGTTTAGTATTCTAGAAAATATTATTAATAATAAAGATAAACTCTTTACTAATTAATTTCAAAGTAAAATTTATAATAAGATAACTAATTAAATAATAGTTATTAATAGTATACTACTTATAAATAGATAGTTAAATAGAACGAATATACTAAATATTTAATTTTTACCTCAAGATATTTACTAGTAATTTACCTACTATCTAAATAGTATAACTTAGGGAAACTATATTTACATATAAGAATAATAAATATAGTACTACTAAGTACTTACTAATAGAAAAGCTATATAAATTCTATTTAAGAATAAATAAATATATAATAAAAAAAGGCTTAATAGAATAAAATATTATAGAGTAAATTACTTATATTAGTTAAATATATTACTATATAGTAGGATATTAATAAATAATAATTAAAAATTAGGCGAAAATATATAACTCGAAATAGTAATTACGAGTATATAATTAAGAAGTAATTATTAAGTTTTTAATAAAGATTTCTAAGTTTAAATATAAAAAGTTAGTACTAAAATATATTAAAACATTAATAGCTAAAAAAAATAGAAGAATAAATATATAAAATATATTTACTAAAAAAGTACTACTAGATATATAATATATTACTTATCTTCTTACTCGAACTATAAATAGAATAGTAAAAAGACAATAATAGCTAAACTATCTTTTTTAAATTAAAAGTTAACTTTATAAAATAAGAGAGAGAAGATATCATTATAAAATAAAAGGAAAGAAATGATAAATACTTCTTTATAAAATAAGGTAAGTAGCCTAGAAAATATAATATATAAGAGACTATAGCTAACCTAAGTAATATATAGGAAACTATTTAGAAATTCAAAAAATAGATAATCTAGTATTATATAAAATAGGATAATTAATTAAATATTAATACTAAGACTTTAATTATTATATTTTAGAGAAAAGAGAGGAAATAATTCTCCTAACGATTTTACAAAAGTATAGCTAAAAGCTTTAACTAGGAAAAGTTCAGATATATAAGTAAGGTTTATATTACTATATAAACTATTATTTAAAAGATCTAAGTTATAATCTTTCTATTAAAAACTCTTCTAGTACTTAGCTAGCTAGTTATTAGGCGTACTATGTAGTCTATTTGTTATATCCTTATAAACTCCCGTTTAATATAGTAGTTTAATATCTAGCTAGTTTTTACTATTTTGTAGTAAGAATAGTAAAATTAAATCCTGCGGCGGGTAAGCATAACTAGTAGGTATATATATCCTTTCTAGTTATATAAACTATATAGTAACTATTACTAGCTATTAGCATTTACTAATAATTATTAATAGCTAGTAACTATTAATAGTTAGTAATAGGTATTACTAGCTAGCTAGTATCTAGTATTATATAACTATAATCTTCAAAGAGTAACTATAATAGATAGGCTTATACTTTCCCTATTTATTATCTATTATATTAACTAACTATATTATTACTACCTAAAGCTTTCTCTATTCAAACAGTTCCTTAGCCCTAGTATTATCTATAGAGTTTATAAGGTAAGAGCTGATTACTAGATATAGCTTTTTTATAGGGACCCCGAGAAGTATATAACTTCAAATAGATCAGAGACCTTTAATACAACCCTATAGTATTAAGGACTTTGTTAAGTATTTTAAAACCTTTTATTATATCTAATAGAGGTTTAATATTTTTATTATTAATTAAGATATTCTATATTTCTATTTCTCTCTATATTCAATCTATAATAAAGCTAACCTAAAATCATTGTTTAAGAAATATTTAATTATTAATCCTAGTAAAACTAACTTATAAGATCTTATTAATAATATATATGATAAGCCTAGTAGTTTTAAACATTATAATAAATAGAGTTTCTTTACTACTAAGAAATAAAGTAATAAATATACTTATTGTAGTATTAACTATCAATCTTCTAATTACTATTCTATCTATCCCAAACTTATCCCTAGTAATTATAGATATTATAAAATATTCTTCCAGAAAGAATCTTACTATTATTATTCTAATATTTATTATAAACCTAATTATTTGAAATACTATATTAGTATACTAGTCTAAAGAAATATAAGTATTCGAAATAGATTAGCTATTTTAGTTCAAAGCGGAATACTAGGAAAAAGATCATTAAAGATATATAGATTTAGGTTACTTGTTAGCTATTTTTATATAATACCTAGCTACTAAGTTTCTATTAAACTTAAGCGGGAATGTTAGGGAAATCTCCTCAGTTTTCTTTAGGCTCTACTACCATAGCCTTTTGTCTTCTTCTTATAACTATTCTAAATATATTATATTAACTAATTGTACGAGATCCTACACATATTCTTAGAATAAAATAAATAGAAGTTTTATAAGAAATTTAAAGATTTAAATTTTACTATTAAATTTATACTTTAAAATTTATTAAATACAAGCATTTCCTTACAATTAAGACTTGATTAATTATCTATAGAGATTAAGAATTATTAGATGATGATAAGACTTATATAAGTATTCTAACAATATGTTATTTCGAATCTTTATAGTAATTATCAATTACTGTAATTTAAATTATTCTAACGTAATATAATTAATACTTACATATATATAATATTTAATAGTATATAGTATATTCAGTCTCTTATCTAGTAGGTAGCTTTTTATAATACTTAGTATATAATCTCTATAATAGAAACAAAACCTAGTAATATATTATAACTTATATGTATTTCTACAGGCAAAAATAGTAAAAACGACGTAGTAGTACAGTAACTAACTCAAATTTAAACTTCATTTAGAAATAGGTAATACGAGATAATAGGATAATAATTAAGTATATAATCTAATCAGTATAAACTATATTATAGTGTTTATAGTAAATTATAGTTTAAAATACTAGTAGTAGCTTTAAAGTATTGAACTTACTATAATAATACTTATAATATCAACTTATAATAGCTGGCTACTAATAGAACTACTAGTATATTTTAATAATACTAACTATATAGATAAAAGATTGTGATAGAAAACTAGTTAACTATTCTTCTCTTTTCCTTTAGAATACAAGTTAATAGCTATCTATAATGGTATTCTTATATATAATAATAATGATACTACTACTACTATTAATAATAATAATAATAGGAATTACCGATTAGTACTATACTAAATCCCTATAACTTTAATAAAAATATTAATCTTATTGGGGCTATCAATAACTATAGGAACTATAGCCATCTTTAAAAGCCTAAATAAGCTAGTATTATATAAGAGTAACTTTATTACTTGCTATAGTTTTTTAAGATAACTACAGCTAAATTTAACTTTACAATATTATTAGCAGATAAGGCTATCAGCATATTCAAGAAATATAGAATTAAAATAGTAAAAAGGTATCTAATGTTTAAAAGTAAAATAGTTGATAAGAATTCTGAATATTTCAAATAGATATTAGAAATAACTAATTGAATATCTAGAAAGATATATATATCAAAATCTATTTTTATTATTATTATTTGCTAATAGTTAAGAAAGCTAAGATAACTTAAGGTTAGAAATATCGTATTATATACTATTGGTATAATATCATTATGTGATATTCGAAGACTTAAAATATCTATAACTATAGCTATTGATATATGGTAAATTAGGGTATAAGTCTTAGCTGAGTATTAAATATTCACTGTGCGAAGCGAAGCGCTTAATATAATATTTAATTAAGTTATTTATATAAACGTACTACTAAGTTTTGAAATCTTAGATAAGATTTATTATCTTAATATAATATTATATATAGTCTCTAAAAGTCTCTCCTCTTCTAGCAATAGTTCTTGGAAATAAGTATCAAGTACTTTAATTTTGAAAGTGTTATAACAAAATTATATAACTAGCTAAAGAAACATATTGTCTTCTATTTCTATATCAGTAACTATGTATTTTCTTTCTTCTTAAAAGATTTCTTTAAAGAATTTCTATTATTAATAGATCTTAAACGGAAATAACATTTTAGTAGAGTTAAAGACTTATAGTAATTTCTTGATATTGAAATTATCTAAAATTAAGTAGTATATTAGCTATAGCTTTTATAAGTAATATATATTGAAAAGCCTCTTAAGTATCTTATAAAGTATTTATAACCTATTAAATAACTTATATTCCTCTAAAAGCTAAAGAATTACTATTATGGTAGAACTAAGTTTTTTATATAGATAAATATTATTAATAAAATATGAGTTTTATTAAAAGCAACATAATTATAATAAGACTAGATATTACCTATATAATACGTTAATTATGATACTTTGATTGAAAGTTTTTAGATAGCTACTAAATAGAAGCAAAGTAAATAATATAATATTTTAGTAAATTCAAAACCTTCTATTTTAAATTTAACTACTACTATAAATATTAGCTTTGGAAATAATAATAATAAGTAAAAGAATTCTTAGATATATATTATATCTTTCTTTAGAAAGTAAATAGTATAATAAAGTAAGCCCGCTTGATATAGTAGTTTAAAATCTAGCTAGCTTTTACTATCATAGTAAGAGTAGTAAGTTTAAATCCTGTAGTGGGGAAGCGCGACTAGTAAGTATATATATACCTTCTAATTATATAAACTATATAGTAATTACTACTAACTATTAGTACTTACTATTAGCTATTAATAGCTAGTAACTATTAGTAACTAATAATAGTTATATAAAGATATGCCTTATAGCCTGTATGGAGAGCCGGGATAGCTAGGATCGAATCAACTATACGGATACGGATTACGTAATATAGTAGCCTCAGGCTACCATAGGATAAAAAGTCTTCATAGCC
>RYZW01000939.1:0-21546 GCA_004367215.1 Colletotrichum trifolii | reverse complement strand
TACTTAAGTCTTAATAATTATACTTAAAAAGTTAGGTATTAGTAAGCTACTAATAAGCCCCTAGTATAACTTTTAAGTGGACTTTTTATACTTTTTATGAGAACTTCTCTTTTACTCCTTAGTTCTAAATAAATAGTATTTATGTTCCCTATAGCTAAATTATAGCTTAGGCCTAGCCTTTCACAAATAAATATAATAAACTATTTATATTATCTATCAATATTAATACAACTCTAATAATCCTTCCCCCTAATTATTAACAGGATTCTTAATTTATATAGTTTAAAAAGTAATATTAGATTTTACATAATATTCAATTTTATAGATCACCTTACTATAACATTCTAAGAACAAAATCTTTATTATGTTAGATTCTTAGTTATGAAGAATATATATCTAGCTATTTATCTAGATATAACGATGTTCGTAGTTATGTTAAAAGTCTTTAATCTATTTAAAGTCATTTACTTCTCGGGAACCCTTTAAAGGAAGCTTTACCTAGTAGTTAGCTTTTACTTCATAAACCTTTTAATACTAGGACTAAGGAACTATTTAAATAGAGGAAACCTTAAGTAGCAACAATACGGTTAGTTGAGATAATAGCTAATAAATATAGAAAGTATATATAAAGGGAAAGTATAAGCCTATATCTATTATAGTTACTTATTATAGGATTATAGTTATATAACACTAGACACTAGCTAGCTAGTAGTACTTACTGCTAGTTATTAATAGTTACTAGCTATTAATAATAAATAGTAAAAGCTAATAGTTAGTATTAGTTACTATATATAGTTTATATAATCGGAAAACATATATATACTTACTAGTTACGCTTACCCGCTATAAGATTCGAAGTTACTACTCTTACTATAAAATAGTAAAAGCTAGCTAGATATTAAACTACTACGTTAAGTAGGAATATATAACTATATAATTGATATAATTATTACTTTTACACCTATCAAAGTCTAGATTATGATTTCTATTTCTTTTAATAATATAAGGAATATAATATTTATTTTATATCTTAACATATTAGAGAATATATAATACTTCTTTTTTATAAGAATTATTAAGACTATATAAAGGCTTTACTTAGAATTTATAATTAAATAAAAAGTCTAAGCTTATCATTTAGATAGCAAATTAAAACTTTGTAAACTATTAATAATATTATAATTATGAGATTTAATTAGCTTTTCTCTCTATTAATATAGTAAAGTCTTAAGCCTCTATTTCTATTAGAATAGTGACTAAATAAAGGAATTTCCCAAATTCCTCAGATAATTTCTTTTAATAACTCTTCTACAAGATTACTGCTTTATTCTCATGACATATAGGTAAATGTTGGTTTATCCGGAGGGTAACGCACGCCGTACGTGATCTCGTCGTACGGGTGCAAAAGGGTCTGGTATTCGTTGTTGTTATTGTTATGTTACGTGCTTATGTATAGGCATGTNCGTTACGTGCCTACGCGTAGGCACGTAAGGCTCTAGATCTACGGTGTGGCAGTTGCTTACTACTGCCATGGCACTTGGCTACGGCTGGCGACGGGTGTCGCCAGGAGGGATGAGGGCATACGGCCACGGGTGCCCTACGCCTATGGGGCGTATGGACACGTATGCCGTATGCGTATGGAGGCGTACGCGCCTCAGGCGTTAACGCATGCCTTGCGGCATGGCGTTACCGACAGTAAATATCTAGGAAGAAGTCTAGTATTTGTTCAGTCATTTATCTTAATATATGAATTATTTATAAAAAGACTTTAATACTATATATAATCAGTCTAATCAATAAAATATCATTGATATATATAGCTATGATAACTTCTAGTCTATCATTACAATCTATAATATTATCTAATAATAAAGCTTTAAAGTCTACTTTTATTAGAATCTTCCTGAATTTCTATTGTATTGAGTATGAATGTCTTGAACTCAAATTATTTAATATATATTATAACTATAGTTGGGGGTCAAAAGCCTACGGACAGGTTACAGTGTGCCACGTAAAACCCACTAAACGCAGCAAGTTCAAATCTTCTTCTTCAATGAAGTGGAATAGCAAAATAAATATTTTAAAACCTATACAGATATTGACTATATTAAGAATATAAAAAATGTATTATAGTAGTATCTAAGTAGTAGTATCTCCTTTTAGATTAACTTTAAAAGCAAAGAGTCTAGAACTTATCCGACTTTCCATATTAAAACAGTACTAACTATTCTATCTTTACTACTAAAGTCTACTATAATACGAAATCAACTACTTATAATTGAAATAATTATTTCTATTAGTAGAAAATGTTATATTAACAAAATCTCGAACGTCGCAGTAATATAATTGTATATTCAAGTTTCTATAAATACTTCTTCAGCTTCTAAATACTATTATAACCTATTAATATTATTTATAAAAAGACTATATTCTAATAAATATTAGATAGTTATCTCTAGACTTCTAAATCTCTACTATAGATAGTTTAGTTTGGATTAATATTATAATCTACTATTAAGTATAATAAGAATATTTTAGATCTAAAAACTACTTATCAAATCAATAAGAATACTTATACATAAGTATCTTCTTCAAAATCCCTATTAAGATATACTTTCCTAACATCCTATTATCTTACTATATATCTTCGTCTTAATATATAGATAATGAGAATCCTCTATATAATAGCCGGAAATACTCCTAAATATATATATACATGTATGAAGTCTCTTCTATAGATTGAAAGAAATCTATAAATAATAGCTTAAACCTTTCTCTTTAATAACCTTTGAAAACTCTCTTATACTTAAATATTTATTAAGCTGTAAGCTTTATACCTTAATAGTATACTATAGATAATATATATTATAACATTTCTTTCTCAGTAAGAATTATTATTTTGTTAAAATAGACTTTTATTGATAAAAACTAGTTACTTATGAAAGAATCATATATTTTCATCATTACAACAGACTTCATATAGAATTATACTTTTTCTTTATAAAAGAATATATTATTTAGGCTAATTATATAAATTAATAGCTTTTCTTCAGAATTTATTTATTTATTAAAATTACTTTCGGTATTCTATATTATATTTGGAAAACGTTTAAAACTAACATAACTACTTTAGTATATCTCTTTGATCCCAGGTTTTTCCTAAGTAATAAAGCTAATAGTTTTCCAATTTCATTATATATTAATTTATAAGTCATAATGAAAGATAAAAAAATAATTCTATTCTATAATTTAACCTATATTTCATAGATTTAATTATATCTATAGCTAAATAGAATATCTTTTTCTATTTGAAAATCTATTTTCTAAATTTGACTTATATCTCTAGATTAATATTAGTAAAATAAGTATTACAAATAATGCAAAAATCGTTTATCCTAGAAAGTAAATTTCCTTTTCATTCTAAATCTTAACTATTATTTCAATAAATATCTTCTTTAATACTATTACTATAAATATTTAATTTATAATATAAATAACTATTATGAATAATTATATCTATAAGTATACTAAAATATCTATATCTATTAATAAAGCTCTATTCTTATTAAATATAACTTTATATTACAAACCTAAGCCTTAGGGCTTAAATAAAATATTACTATTAGGGCTCTATATAACCACTACTTTTATAGTCTAGTAAAGAGCTTTTACTTTCAGTATAAACTTTTTAAATATATTATAATACTATTTAAGTACTATTAAAATACTTCTTATAACTAGCTTCTAATATTAATAAACTTCTTACTTACGTTTAATTTAGTAATAAATAATAAATAATAGAAAAAATAGAAAATAGTACAAAGATAATAGTAAATACTATTATTCTAGAACTTTTAATAGGAATTCTAATAGACTAATAGTAAACTAATTTAGTAGAAGATAAAAACTAAGTTTCTTAAGATATTTTTATAAAACTCTAATAGGACTATAGTATAGCTTTATAAGTATTATAAATATTCTCCCTAAAGTAAAAACTACTCTTTATTAATACCTTTTTTAATAGTAATACTTTCTACTTTCTTATATAATAGATAACTATATAGTACAAGTTAGAAATTAATTAGGTTTGTATTAGGAAACCTACGGATTTCTAGTAATATTTATAGACTAATTTATTACTTAAAATCTAAAAATAGGTTAATAGCTTTTATGCTATATAGGGATTATAGTATAAATAAGATATTAATATATTCTTCTGGTATTTTACTAAGTACTATAAGAATTCCTATTATAATACCTAAACTTTAAAAAAAAACTCACTTTTTCTATTAGGAATTTAAGTAAATATTTATTAAGTTTTTTATTAAGTTTAAATTAGTCACAAGATAAATTGGAAAATAATCCTAAGTAGGGGATATTAAGCTAAACTACTTCTAACTAGCTTTCTCCTATTAAACTCGGATAATTACTATTAGTTATAATATTAGTAAGATAGATTATTATACTACTATTTAATACTACTATATAATTATAATAGATCTCGAGATCCTTAGTATAGAATTATAAGGCTATAAATAACTATAGTCTTTTCTTTAGTTAGAATTAATAGTTAATTAGAATAGAGATATATAGATAATAAATAGAAAAGTAATCTAAGCTATTTAGGTACTAGTATAATACTATTATACTACTACTTTTTTTTACTATAGGGGGTTAAGTAAATAAGTTATTATAACTAGTAAGCTTTAGTTAACTCCTATTATAGGAATATATAAAGCTTATTAAGTAAACTTTATAGTTATCTAGGTACATATATAAGCTAGTATCTATATATATTATAGTACTAAGAACTATTTTACTATAGAATATAAGTTATACCTTATCTATTTACTACTAGCTACTAAAATTAATATTTAGGTTTTATAGTTAGATAAAGAAACTATAAATAATAAAGAAAGAACTTAGTCTTTTAGAAGAAACTCTTCAAGAAGTAAATTAATATAATTACTAATAATAATACTATAATAATAGATAAAACTAGAGAAATATAGAAATAAATAGATAAATTACTTTTTTTAGTTTTTATATTAATAAATAATAAGTTTTTTATTTCTATTTAAATTAATAGTAGTTATAATTATTATAGAATAGTTAGTAAGGAGTTGAAAAGATAGTAAAATTTCATATTAATTACATTATTATAGCTATACTAGTTAAGTACTATTTTAAGTATTTACTAAGAGATATATATTACTAAGATAAATAAAATATAAATTAACCTGAACAAGTAAATATCTAAAATTCTACTTTATATAATCCCAGGAATAGTATATATTACTATTTTTAGGAAGTAATAGTTATAGTACTAATAAGTTATTTTAAACTTTATAAAGAATAAAATATAGATAAATTTAGTTAGTAATTTAACTATCTAAGTTATTAGTAATATACTAAAAGAGATATATATAGATAGATTTATAAACTTTATTAAATTATTAGTTATAATATTTTCTAGTTTAAGTAAAAGGGGATATAAGTAGTTAGTAATTAATTTAGTATAAATTAATATAACCCTAGTAATTATATTATTTAGGACTTAAGAGTAGCTATTATTTACTTTCCTAGTTATTTATATTCTTTTTATAAACCTATTTAATAAAGATAAAACCTCTAGCTTCCTACCTTATAAGGGGCCTTTAAACTATTATATTTACTTAAAAAAAGCCCTAGACAGAATTAAACTAGACCTATTATAGTAATTACTTTATAATATACTAAAGGAATACCTCCTCGAGGTCTAATACTAAGTAATAAACCTAATAGATAAAAATTAAATCTAAGCTAACTTATCTATAATTAAAATATTTATCTTTTTTATTAAGAAGCCTAGGGGGAAATAGTAGTTTTATATAGATTATTATACTTTTAATATTATTAATACTTATAACTATTACCCCTTACTACTAATTAAAGAAATACTATAATTATTATCTAAAGTAATATAATTTATAAGAATTAATATTTATATAGCTTTTTATAGGATTTGGATTATAGAAAAGAATAAATATAAAACTAATTTTTAGACCTATTTTAGCCTATTCAAGTACTTTATTACCCTTTTTAAACTAATAAGTATACTTATAATATTTTGATACTATATTAATAATATACTCTAGGGTATTTGTAATAATTCTATTATAACTTACTTAGATAATATCCTTATTTATAGTTATAGGTTAAAATGTAATTATAAAGATAAAATTATATACGTTTTTGAATAGCTATAAAGAACTAGTTTATACTTAGACCTAGAAAAGTATAAATTCTTAGTAAAATAGATAAAATATCTAGGTTTTATTATTAAAGCGGGGAAAGGTATTTATTATAACCCTAAAAAGGTTAAAATTCTATAGGAATAAGAAATCCCTAAGAATATTATTAGTATTTAGAATTTCCTAAGATTCGTAAACTTCTATTATAACTTAGTTTACTATTTCTCTAATTTAATAGAATCTTTTATATAACTAATATAGAAAGGGGTACTATTTTACTAGGATACTATATACTAGTAAATATCCGAAAAGTTTAAGTTTATATTTATTTTAAAACTAGTTATAGTTTAATAAGACTTATAGTAATATATAGTAGTAGAAGTAGATTACTTAAGAGTAATACTAAATAGTTATTTCTTATAGAAAAATAGGGATAGTATATTATAGCTAGTTACTTATTATTTAGCTAGATTTATACTAGTTTAGTAGAATTATACTATTTATAATAAAGAGTTTTTATAGTAGTATTATACTTAAAAATATAGTTAGTAGAACTATAGAATATAGTAAAACTATTTACTATTCTTTCCAACTATAAAACTTTAGAATACTTTATAAGTTCTAGACTTATTTTAGAGTAATAAATTAAGTAAATAGAAGTTTTATTTAAGTTTAATTTTATTTTAAAGTATTCTTTAAGTTACTTTATAGGGTGCTTTAAAATTCTCTCTTAATAAAGCTAAAATAATATAATAGAACTAAAGCTTATAATATAAGTTTCTGGTTTTTCTAAGTTAATTATAAAGATAAAGAAGGGCTTTCTCTAGTATCCTTAATTTATAACATATTAATAGAGGGGAATTAGGAGGGAACTATAAAGGTAGGGGATAACTACTAATATATTACTAGTAAATTACTAGATAAATATATTATATTCTAAAATACTATATTACTATTATTATAGAACTAAATAATTATACTAATATAAGTATATAAGGTTTACTTTGATATTATTAACTAGGTAGTAAGAATATTTCCCCCAGAAGTTTTAATATAGATATAAATAGTTAATTATATAGTAAGAAATAATAGTACTTTACTCCACTAAAGTTAGGTTTAAGTCTTTAAATATAAGTTACTAATAACAATAATTTTCTAAATAGTTTATAATTCTCTAGTTTAAGGTTATTTTAGTATTAATTTAATATTTATAGTATTTTCACGGGACGAGTATTAGGATAGTATATAAAGGGATATTAAATATTTTATATAAGTATATAATATTTACTAGTATTTATATAAGGGATAGTAGTATTACTAGGGGTTACTATAGCTTTTCTTAATTCCTTATAAGTTTTAGTCATAAATTTCTATTGATTTTATAATAGAACTACTATTTATTATAAAACGAGATTTAAGATTCCTTATAATAATTATAGATTTGGTTACTTTTGCTCTATACCTAGAATAGTATCTAAGCTCTTTACCCTATATATAGATTTATCTATAAATTTTACCCGATAATAGTATTTATGCTAATACTAGTTTATAACTAGTTAAGATAGTANTTTTATATATAGATTTAACTATAAATTTTACCTAATAATAGTATTTATGCTAATACTAGCTTATAACTAGTTAAAATAGTAATAGAATTACTTATTATTGTGGATAATTATATTCCTAGTTCTAATATTTAACTCTATAGTAGTAGAAGACTTCGTAGTGATAATTAGGGAAAGTTTTATCAAGACTAAGGTTTAATATATATAGCTAAAAGTAATTACTAAGGTTATAAGGTTAAGAACTTTTTTAAACCTCTTAAAAATAGAATAAAATAAAATACTTACTTCGAGATATAAGAGCTAAGTATTCTATAATCTATTACTCTTCTATAACTTTCATAATAGAACCGAAATCTCCTCGAAATCTATATAGCTATTTATAAAAACATAATTACAAGATAAGTATAGAAATATCTAGCTATAACTATTATAACTAAAACTATTAGTATATTGAATTAGGTTTTAAGAAAATTATTCTAAATACTATAATTAAAAAGTAACTTATAGATATTAAAAGAAATTATCTACCTATCTTATAAGTTACTATACTAAGTTAATAATATTAGTAATTAAGTATCGATTAAATAATACTTTAATATGAATACTTTACTATGATATTAGTTACTAGATACTTAAGAGTATTTTAATACTATAATTATAGGGGCTTTAAAAATTATCTAACTATACTAGAAATATCTATATCTATATAAGTATTATTTGTATATTAGCTATACTTAATTAATATATTAAAATTATCCCTTAATAAAAGTCGGTTGAGTCCTATTATACTTATATAGAAATTATAAGTTAGCTTATATTAGTAGCAGAGAACTTTTATATTAGTAGTATAAAATCTTATCTCGAGGGTAGGTAAAACTTAATCTAGGGGATATTAAAATCGCGGATATTAAAATTATAATAAACATTTAAATAGAGTACTTATAGTTAGTAGTAATTAAATATCTCGAGATATTTGAATTATGTATAGCTATAAAAGTATAAAGGTATAAAGGTATAAGGTGATTAGAGAAAGAGTTGTTAGTTATTTATTATTTACGAAAAGGTTAATATAGTGTAGGTATACTAGCTATTATAGCTATAAAGGGTTTAGCCTTAGATTAACTAGGGGCTAGCTATAGTAGTTAGTGGGGGGTAGGAGGGCTAAAGTTGTACTTCAGGGGGCAATATATCTACTAATAGTCGCATCAGAGAGCGAGCCATCAGCTCCTCCTATAATAATTATAGATTAATTATTAAAGAATATTTAATTAAAAACTATAATATTTATAATTATTAAAGTTTATATAGAGAAGTTCTGAGATACTTAGTAGTAGTTCTATAGTTTCCCTATATTTATTATTACTAACTATAGTTTTAACTCAGTTAGCGTTTTCTAGATATTATTATACTAGTTAATAGGAGTATAATAGTTTTTATTAATATTATTCTATTTTTAAATAAATAGTAGAATAGAGAGGGTAATACTTAAGATTTAGGCTTTTCTATAAATATATATCATTTCCTTATAGTTAGATTAGGTAGTTTATATTACTATTTACTAACTAGTACTAAATAATAAGGATGTTTTAATAATCAAAATAAGTTTAAATAAGTTTTTAAATAGGTTTAATATTATACTTATTTTATATTCCTAGATAGTAGAGTAAATTATATATTCTAGTTTAGGATATGTTTTAGTTTTCCTATTTTATTTTAAAAACAGTATTACTATAGTTTAAGTAGGAATAGTATATATATAGTAGTATAATAGAATAGGTATAAATAGGATATAATAAGTAGTTAAAAAGTTCTAGGTTAGGGATAAGGTATAGTTATTACTATACTATATTAAAGTAAATTAGTTAAATAAAAAACTTAATTAGGTATTTTTTAAATGTACAATTATTAATATACTAAACTTATTAAATATTATATTAGATATCTTTATGAATATTTACCTAATACTTTATATTAATCTTATTAAATAAGTAGAAGATAGTTTATTATTATTATAGTAATATATAGATATATACTTTAAATTTATGTTAGTTTTTACTAGGAAAGATAGCGAGGCTTAAAAAGAGTATCATATTAAAGAGATACTTATAATAAAGAATATACTAAGGTAAGGATATAACTATAATATACTAGTTAAGTAGAAAAGTTACAATACCCTAATAGAGGAGTTTTTAGAGAACTTTACTAATAATAAACCTATAATATAATTCAAGTTATAATATAAAGATATTAGAGAAAATAATAGTTTAATATTAATTTGCTGTTAGTAAAAAGCTATATAAGCCACGAATTGAGTAATATAATAACCCCTAAGGAATAAATATAACTAGTTACTAGACTTACCCTTAAGGTACTAAATAAATAAATTAAATAAAGGGATTAGTATTATCTTATTCCTCCTTATATCTATAGAATTCCTCCTCCCTTCTATCATTTTCCTCTTCTTTTCTTTCTTTATTATTAGGGATAGTAATAAGTAGTACCTATTTATAAGTAGGGTATTATTAATACTACTAGGGGGTAGTAATTTAGTAGTAGTAGTAAATAGGCGAGCTAGTATTAATAAAGCTAAGGATATAGTTTTAATATTAGTAAAGCATAGTATAACTACTAAAATATATTATGGCATTTTACTATAGGAAAATTAGTATAATAAAAATAGAGAAGGAGAAAAGGAGAGATTTACTATTATTTATATAATACTATTAAGGCTAGTAGTAACTTATTTAAAAGTAAAAGTAAAAGTAAAAGTGGGGATACTTTTAGTATAGGAAAGAAGAGTAGTAGGTATAGCGTCGATATAGGTAAAGGCTACTTATTAAGTATAATAGAAATAGTTATGATTATACTACACTATCATAGAAAACTCTAATAATAGAATAATAGCATAATAATCTATAATATTACTTTTTTCTTTAGAAGTAGTAACTATAGGGGTAATAGTATAATTATTATATATAATTATATAATTAACTTAATAGTTAGTAGTATATAGCTTAGGGCTAGTAGTAAAAAGGTAAGAACTTTATTTATACTTACTTTTTAACTTTAAGTATTCGTAATAGGATTAGCTATAACCTAACGTATAAGTACAGGTAATACTATTCTTGTTTTATTTTTAATAGTAATTTAAATAAGTAGAAATAACTATATTAGGGGGCTAGTTCTCCTCGTTATTAGAATTACCTTTAATAATATAGCTATTATAAGTATAAGTAGTAGGTTTAGAGGGGGTATAGTAGTAGGAGGGGTTATTATTAAGAAGGCTAGATCTAGTAGTAGTAATAGTTAATATAATAATAAATAAAATATACAAAAGGGGAAAGAGGGTAAAAAGGTAGTAAAATAGTAGTATTATAATAGGCGTAAGATAGGAGTTATGTAAGGTTAGAGGAAAGAAAGTAAAGCTATATATAGAAAGAAGAAGGGGGGCTTCTTATAGATTATTAGGGGAGGGAGTATAGTATAAGATTATTTAGGGTAAATATAGTATGAATTCTGTTATTAGTTAGACTGTCTAATATTAGTAGTAACTGAACTTTCTTATTAGTAGAACTATTTGATATTAGTAATATTTAAGGAAGTTATTTTTAGTGGATTTTTCTTATTAGTTAAGCTAGCTTAGGTAATTAGAAGTTATATTTATATTATAAGGTTGTTGATATTATATATTATTATCGTAATAGGGTAGAGGAGTAAGAGGGGATATATTATAGACCTAAGCCTTAAAGTTTATATAAGATATTACTATTAAGGCTTTATATAATTACTACTTCTATAGTTTAGTACAGAGTTTTCACCTTAGGTATAAATTCTTTAAGTTCATTATAATACTATTAAAATACTACTAGAGTACTTCTCGTAGCTAGCTTCTAATATTTCAATTACTTTTTATAATACTTTATTTTACTTATAAAGATATAACAAAAGAACTTTTACTTCTATATTATTATCCTTTAAAATTAAATTTAGAGAAATAACTTTAAACTTACTTATATTATCTATATAAATCAACTAGAGTAATTCTCTAAGACAATTCTTCTATTTATTAATAAAAACCTATATTTAATTTATTAATTTATTTTGAATATTATTAAATATTAATTATTTAATAATATATAGTTATATTAAAAGTCTTTGATTTATTTAAAGTTACATACTTCTCCGGAACTCTTTAAGAATAATTATACCTAGTTATTAGCTTTTACTTTATTTATTCTATAGATATCACTAGTACTGAGGACCTGTTTAAATAGAGAAAACTTTAAGTAGTAAATATAGTTAGTTAATATAATAGCTGATAAATGCGGGAAGTATATTATAAAGAGAAAATATAGGTCTATCTATTATAGTTATTCTTTAAGGATTATAGTTATATAATACTAATACTTAATAGCTAGTAATACGTATTACTAATTATTAATAATTACTACCTATTAATAACTATTAGTAAAAGCTAATAGTTAGTAGTAGTTACTATATAGTTTATATAACCAGTAAAGCTAGTTATAGTTACCTACTATAGGATTCGAACCTTTTACTCTTACTATAAAATAGTAAAGGTTAGCTAGATATTAAACTACTATATCAAGCGGGGAATTATCTAAATCATAATCGAATATTTATTATGATTAAGATGTATCTCTATTACTCTATTAACTTTAATCTTCTTATATGTATATAAATAACATACCTAGCTTTTATTACTTTTTCTTAGAATGTTTTGAGAAGACATTAGAAACTCTTTAACAAATTATAGAGTTTAAATCATATTTGAATAGTCTCTCCTGTTTATGATAAATATTTCTTAGTAGAGTTTGTAAGTTCTATATATTTAGCCCCCCGCCTAGTAGGTAGCCTTATATTATGCCTAGTAAATAATCCCCATAGTAGGAAAATACTTAGTTTTATACTATAGTTTATATACATTTCTATAGGTGATGACAGTTAAAAAGACTAAGTAGTATAGCTATGACTTTAAGCTTAACCCTAACTGAGAAGTTACTATAAGCCTTATAATAATCAATATAAAAAAGTATAGTTTCATATATTAGTAGTAGTTTCGAAGTATTAAAGTTACCATAGTAATACTTACAATATTAACTTATACTAAAACACTACTAGTATACCTTAATAATACTAGCTATAGATATAAAAAAGAGTAGTAGAAGACTAGCTAACTATCTCAAAATAGTATTCTTACTTATAATGATACTATTAGTAATGATAATAATAATAATAACAAGAATTACCTATCATTACTATACTTAACTCTTATACCTTTAATATAAATATTAACATTATAAAAGTTATTAATGACTATAGGAATTATAGTTATTTGTATCAAAGCTTACAAGAGCTAGTTCTATATAATGACGACTTTACTACTCTCTCTAGGTTTTTTTAAATAGTTATAACTATATTCAGTCTTAATATATTATGGGAGAATAAAGCTATTAATAGAGCTAAGAGAAAGGAAATTAAAGTAATAAAAACGAATCTAATATCTAAAAGTAAGATATTCAAGAATGGCCCTAAGTGCTTCAAATATATGTTAGAAGTAGCCTATTACATGTCTAAAAAAGTATGTATATTAAAGTCTACTTATTAAAGAAGTCGTTATTAGCTAATAGTCGAAAAACTAAAGATAATGCTATTACTATAACTTAAAGTTAAATATATCATACTATAATATTTCAAGACTTAGAGTAACTATAACTATAGCTACTAGTATAGGGTAGATTAGGGTATAAGTTTTAGCTAGGAGCCAAGTATTGTCTATATGAGGCTAATGACTTAAACATTTCTTAGTAAACTAAATTATTTACTTTCTTTCTTGATACTTCAAATGATCTTATTTTTAATATTATAACTTTAAGTTTATCTTCTATTACATAGAACATAATATTATTAAAGTAGTAGTATCTTACTAGCCTTTTATAATACAGCTAAACTTCTACTTTAATATATCTAGATATTTAAAAATTGTTTTATTTAGACTTATGATATTATCAATTTAAAAATATTTGTCTCTTAAATGAAGTCTTTCTCTATTCAATGATTCTATAGAGAATACTTTTACGTGTATAGTATTTATAAATTAGAATTTTAATTTATTACTAAATATCAATATACCTATTTTAGTACAATAAGAATAAACTATACTTTGTTACTTATAATATATACTATTACTATTATTAAGATATTTGATGACTTCTACTCTATACTTGGAGAAATCTAAGCTCTTTATTTTATATATAGATTTAAATATTCATTCTACCTAATAATAGTATTTATACTAATACTAGCTAATATCTAGTTACAATAATAATAAAATTACTTATTATCATAGATAATTATACCTCTGTGTCTAATATTTAAGCCTATAGTAATAGTAAACCTTATAATAATAATCTATATAGAAAGAGTTTTATTAAAGCTAAAGTTAAATGTATATAGAGTTAAAAGGAACTATTAAAATTATGAAGTTAAAAATCTTTCTAAACCTTTTTGAAGTAGAATCAAATGGAGTACTTACTTCAACATATACGAACTAAATATTCTGTAATTTATTATAGTTCCATAACGTTTATAACAGAACTAGGATCTCCTTGAAATCTGTATAGTTACTAATAAAACATAACTATAAAATAAGTATAGAAATATCTAGTTATAACTATTCTAACTAAAGCTATTAATATATTAGATTAGGTTTTAATGAAATTACTCTAAATATTAGAATGAATGAGTAACTCATAGATGTTTTGAAGAAAATTATCTAGCTATCCTATAAATTACTATATTATATTGATAATATTCAAGACTAAGTATTTTTTAGATAATGCTTGACTCTTTATACTCTATTATAATACTAGTTATTAGACATTTGAAAATATTATAATAATATGATTATAGGAGCTTTGAGGGTTTTCTAGCTATATTAGAAATATCTATTTAGTTATTCTTTCTCTATACCTAGAATAGTATCTAAGCCCTTTACTATATATATAGATTTAGCTATAGATTTTACTTAATGAAAGTATTTATACTAATACTAGCTTATAACTAGTTAAAACAATAATAATATTACTTATTATTATAGATAATTATACTCCTAGTTCTAATATTTAACCTTATAGTAGTAGAAGACTTTATAGTAATCATCAGGGAAGGTTTTATCTAAGTTCGAACTTAGTATATATAGCTAAAAATAAGCACTAAAATTAGAAGGTCAAGAAGTTTTATAAACTTCTCAAAAATAGAAGAAAACAGAATATTAATAAAAACTAAGTATTCTATAATCTATTACTCTTGTGCATCTTCTATAATAAAACTAAAGTCTTCCTGAAATCTAGATAAATACCTATAAAGAAAAACTATAGAATGAGTATAGAAATATGTAACTATAATTATTTTAACTAAAACTATTACTTTATTGAAATATATTATAATACAATTACCCGCTTGACGTAGTAGTTTAACGTCTAGCTAGCTCTTACTATTATAGTAAGAATAGTAGGTTCGAATCCTGCAGCAGGTAAGCGTGACTAGTAAGTATATACTTTCCGATTACGTAAAACTATATAGTAACTACTACCGGTTATTAGTACTTACTAATAGCTATTAATATTAATAACTAGTAACTATTAATAGTAATAGCTAGTAGTAGCTACTACTAGCTAGCTAGCATCTAGTATCACGTAACTACAATTTTTAAAAAATAACTACGACGGATATAGGTATATACATACTTTCTATTTATCAGCTATCATATTAACTAACTATATTTACTACTTAAAGTTTCCTCCGTAAATCCTATAGTTCCTCAGTACTAGTACTATCTATAGGGTAAATAAGGTAAAAGCTAATAACTAGGTATAACTACCTTTAAAGGGTCCCGGAGAAGTATATAACTTTAAATAGATCTAAGGTAAAAGCTAATAACTAGGTATAACTACCTTTAAAGGGTCCCGGAGAAGTATATGACTTTAAATAGATCAGAGACCTTCAATACAACCATATTATAATACAATTATCCTAAATACTATAATTGATAAAAAACCTTTAAATATTCGAAAGAATATTATTTAACTAACTTATACCTTATTATACTAAACTAATAATATTAAAAACTAGGTATTAATTAGGTAGTATTTGAATATTAATATATTACTATAATACTAGTTATTAAGTACTTTAGAACCTTATAGTAACATAATTATAGACATTTTAACAGCTATCTAGCTATATTAAGGATATTTATATCTATATAAGTAATATTTACATCTTAGTTATACTTAATATATTAAGATTATTTACATATTGGTTATACTTAATATATTAAGATTATTTACTGATATAAATAGCCTATATCTTACTATACTTATGTAGAAGTTATAAGTTAGTTTATATTAATAATAAAGAGTATGTATATTAGTAATATAAAATCTTATTTTAAAAGTAAGTAAAACTTAGTCTATAATAAAGATATTAAAATCTGTTGAAAGGTAGGTAGGCATACAGCCTACATCTAGTAAAGTGATACCTTACGTTAAAGGTATATATACTAGATATTCTCAGAAGAAGAGAAAATAGAATAAAAGAGTGAATAATAGTTATATTCAGTAAAAGAATGTTGTTGTTTGTTTATCTAAATATATGTTAAAAGAGGGTATAGAAGCCTTCTTTTATAGTACTACGCTTAGTTCTAGAATATTCTAATTAGTAATCATTAGAATATTCGAGTAATACAGGCTTGCGTAAGTAATTACGAATCCCAAAGTCAAATACTAGCAAGTACCCTGTAAAAGAACGAGGTAGAATATTCCAGAGAATATTTAACGGTAAGTCGAGTACTACTATAGGTTAAACACCTACAGCCTAACATTTCAACAAAATCGTAGATATTAAAAGTAGAATAAATATTTAAATAGAACACTTATAATTAATAAAAATTAAATATCTCAAAATACTCAAATTATATATCAATAACTATTTAGTTCTTTTTCTCTATACCTAAAATAGTATCTAAGCTTTTTAGCCTATAAGTAAATCGAACTATAAACTTTATCTAATAATAGTATTTATACTAATACTAACTTATAACCTATTAAAATAGTAATAGAACTATTTATTATTATAGATAATTATACTCCTAGTTCTAATATTTGATTTTAAAGTAATAGAAAACCTTATAATAAAAGTTTATATAGTGAGAATCCTATTAAGATTAAAGCTTAATATATATAACTACAAATAGCTACTAAAGATATAAGGTTAAGAATCTTTTTAAGCCTCTTAAGAATAGAATAAAACAGTATACTTATTTTAAGATATAAAAGCTTAATATTCTATAATCTATTACCTTTCTATAGTTTTTGTAATAAAATTAAATTCTGTTTCAAATCTATATAGCTACTTATAGAATACTAACTAGAAAATAAATATAGAGACACCTCCTTAAAGTTATTACAATTAAACCTATTAGTATACTAGACTCGGTTTTAATAAAACCATTTTGAATACTATAATTAATAATTTATCTATAGATATTTAAAAGCAAATTATCTAGTTATCCTATAAGCTACTATGTTAAGCTAATAATATTAGAGATTAAATATTCATTAATTAATACTTCAATATTTATACTTTATTATAATACTAATTATTAGATACTTTAGAGTATTATAGTAATTTAATTGTAGAAGTTTTAAAAACTATTTAGCTTTATTAAAAATATCTATATTTATAAAACTATTATTTATATATTAGCTATATTTAATATATTAAAAGAAGCCGGTAGCTCACTCTTTACTATAACTATTAGTAAATATATTACCGTATAAAATATAACTTTAGCCCACTTACCCCCCTATTAAATACTATAGCTAGCCCCTAGTAAATCTAGAGCTAAACCCCTTATAGCTATAATAGCTAATATCTTCGCCTCGTATTAACTTTCTCGTGGATAATAAATAACTAATAACTCTCTCTATAATAACCTTATAGTTTTATACCTTTTTACTTTCATAACTATTTATAATTCAAATATCTCAAGATATTCAATTACTACTAACTATAAGTACTCTATTTAAATATTTATTATAACCTTAATATCTATAACTTTAATATCCCCTAGACTAAACCCTACCTACCCCTAAATCAAGACTTTATATTACTAATACAAAAATTCTTCACTATTAATATAAGCTAACTTAAGATTTCTATATAAAGTTAATAAGACTTAACCTACTCTTTTTAATAAATAATTTTGATATATTAATTAAATACAGCTAATATATAAATTATATTTATATAAATACGGATACTTCTAATATAACTAGATAACTTTTAAAATCCCTATAATTATAATATTATAATACTCTAAAATATATAATAATTAATATTTATTATAAGTTATACCTAGCTAATTAACTCTAGCTCTACCCGAGTCCTAATAATTATACTTAAAAAGTCAAGTACTAGTAGACTACTAGTAAGCTTTTAGTATTACCATTAAGTAGACTTTTTACGCTTTTCGTGAGAACTTTCCTTTTACTCTTTAGTTCTAAATAAATAATATTTATACTCCTTATAGCTAAATTACAGCTTAGGCTTAACCTTTCATATATTTAGAACTTAGATTAATCCTCTATTTAAATAATACTAAGTTAAGTATAGTTTCTTACTAGTTAAAAGAAAATACTAATTAGTAGAGTATGATTCCTAAAAATAAGAAATATTAGGTTAAATATAGCTTTTTTTAAATAGAGGGACTAGGGTAAAATATTATTCCCTACGAGTTATAATCCCTAAAATACTATTAGTGAAATATAATTCCTAATAAGGATTTATAACTAATGACTAAAACTAATTATTATTATAAAATAGAAAGAATTAATATTCCCTAAAAAACCTTTATAACTAGTACTACTATAGAAGAGTTACTATAATCATATCTAAATATAACTATTACTATACTCTATAAACAAATTATAATACTAATTACTAAATTAATAGAAAAAGAGTTAGAACCTTCTCCTAATACTACTACTACTCCCCTAGAATTTATTTATATAGTTTTTATTTTTCAAAAGAAATTATTTCCCTTCTCTAATAAGTTTTAGATAAAAGAAAAATATATAGTATTTAAGCTTATAAGATAAAAGGAAAATTAAAGGTTATTTAGGACTTTTTCAAAATAGATAAATAGAAATAATACTTAGTTTATTCTTACTTAAACCTTAAACCAAATAAATAGTAGAAATTGTCTTTATAACTAGAAAACTAGAAGGAAACTAAGATCCTTAAAATTTTATAGTTTACTTAAACTATACTTACCTATATCCTAATATCTAGTTTTAAATTATTACTTAGCCATAATCTTTCTATTAGAAAAATACTTAGAAATATATTATTTTTCTCTTATAATTTAAGAAAGACTGTTACCACGAGGTCTTCTACCGCTATAGGGTTGAATGTCGGAACCGGGGGCATAATTGTCCACGACAATGGGTAATTTCATTACCGTTTTAACTAGTTGCGAGCCGGCATTGGCACGAATGCTGTTATCGGATAAAATTTATAGTTAAATCCATATATAGGGTGAAGAGCTTAGAGACCATTCCAGGTACAGAGCAAAAGTAACCAAATAATTTAAGAAAGTTCTTATAGATATTAGAAGTTATAGTTAGTCTAATATAGTCTAGATTTCTTTATTAGAGATTATATTAATCCCCTATTTAAAAAAGCCTTTTATTACAATTAAATTATTTATTATTTATAGCTAATAGTTATTGAATATATAAGATATTATTTAGAAGATAGAATATATAAAAGTACTACTAACCTAATAAGCTTTAGTTACTTATTTTCTTATATTAAAAGATTAGTATAGAAATATAATAATAATTAAAACTATATATAAATAGTACTATTACTATAAATCTTCTAGTTTTACTAGTTCTATTAAAAGAGTTCCCCTATTATAAAAAGATATATATAAATAGTATAGTTATTATAGAAAAAACTATATTACTAAGAACTATACTAATACTAGTATAATAAAGAAAAAAAAGAAAAGACTAAAAGTTACTAAACTAGAATCCTAGAAATTAAAAGATTTAGAGGATATTGCTAGTTCTCTTCTTAATAAAGAAAAAGATATAGGAAAAGAGTAATTCTAATATAAAATTAAATATTAAAACTTATAAAAATAGAATCTTAAGAATAGAAGAGATAGTAGAAATAAGAAAGTAGTAAATAGTTAGCTACTATCTAGATAAGAGTTAATAGAAGCTATACTATTAATGCTTTAGTAGATACTAGTTATAATACTTATACTATTATTAATATATCTTTTATAAATAAATTATACTTATTACTTATTAATACGATAAAGAAAATAATAAAAAGTTATATAGAGAATAGACTATTATTTAGTAATATTCTAGGAATTACTAAATTATCCCTAGAAATAAGAAAATATATATAAGAAATCTATATCTATATTATAAAAAGACTATTATTAAAACTATACTTTAGATAACCCTAAATAGAAAAGAACTATATTGTATATAATATTAATATTTAATAGATAGAATATAATAAGGGAAAGGTTATAGTATACTTAGAATAGTAAATAGAACCTACTAGGATCTAGGAGATTTAATTAGTATATTGTTTTAAATATAAATTCCTTTTTAATTATATATTAGAAAATTACTAGAATATAAAGGTTAACAGTAGAAGCTTACGAAATAATATCTATTAACTTCAAAAATATTAAGAAAACGCTAATATTTAAAACTTTAGTTAATTTAAAGAAATATATCTTAGTAAATATATTAGAAGAATTCCTAGACTTATTTAACCTAGAGAAAGCTTACTAGGTATTTACTAGTAAAGGGTTATTAGATTATATNTTAGTAAAGAATTATTAGATTATATAATCTTATTAATATTTAATAAAGATACAAATAATTCTCTTCTACTTTAAAGTTCCCTCTATAATATATTATAGTAAGAACTACTAGTATTTAAAAAGATACTAGAAGATTTCCTAGATAAAAGTTTTATTAAAACTAGTAGATTAGCTATTAAAATACGTATTGTTTTTATTAGAGAACCTAGTAGAAGTATTAGGTTTTATATAAATCATAAAGCTTTAAATATAATTATAGAGAAAAATAGATATTATTTACTTTTTATATTAGAAACCTTCTAGAAAGTTACTAGTACCTACTAATTTACAAAACTTAGTATTATTATAGCTTTCTATAAGATATAGATTAAAAATAAAGATTAAAAACAATAGTATTTTATACTTAGTATAGTTTTTCCGAGTAGATTATTTATTTCTTTAGGTTTACTAGGGTTCTAGTAATATTCTAGTAGTATATTAATAAAACATTTTACAAGTTCCTAGATATTTTTATTATAGTATATATAAATAATATCTTATTCTATACTAGTAGGTAAAAAGAAAATTATAGAGCTTAAGTATAAGAAGTATTCTATTCTATTACTAATACTAAACAATTTCTAGAACTAAAGAAAAATAAGCTTTTAGTTATAATAATAAAATATATAAATTTATTCTAATAATAAGGAAAGGTATTTCTGATAACCCTTTTAAATTAGTTATAATTAGTAATTAGCTTTTCCCAGGTCTATAAAAAAAGATTAAAATTTCTTAGGTTCCCATAGTTATTATAAAGATTTTATCTTTA
>RYZW01000938.1:0-21571 GCA_004367215.1 Colletotrichum trifolii | reverse complement strand
GGGTTACTAGGTTATATATTATTAGGGATAACCTAAATAACTTATTTTTATAATCTCTTATTATCCTATCTTATAGGTATATTTTATTTATATTTTAATAGGATATCTAGGATTACTATTTAGGATTCTAGGTAATATTTAATATAGAAATTAAACTAGGATAGCTTTTCTATTTACTAGTTTTACTTTTTAGTAAACTACTATTTCTTTATAAAATACTTAAGATTTTTATAATCTAAAAATATTTTAAATTATTTAATAGTTAAAAGTTTAGTTTTCTAGGTTTATAGGCATACTAATACTACTAGTAACTTTTTATTATTAATTAGGTAGTTATATTCTATAGGGGATAGTTATTAGGAATAGAAGGCTACTAAGTAAACTATATTTATACTATCCTCTTAGGTTAGAATTATTTTTAGTATAAACTTAGAATAATTAGTCTTTATAGTAATAATAGTTTTAGGGTTAAATATATAGAATACTAGTTTTTCTATTAAAAAATATTTAAGTTTAGTAAAAGTAGCTTTTTATTTTATTTCTTACTAGAAAAGGAAGTCTTTTTAAATTAGTTAAATTAATAGTTTTATAATTTTACTATACTTAGAGATAAAATCTTTATAATAATTATAGAATTCTAAGAAATTTTAAGTATTTTTTATTAATCTAGGGGGGAGCTAATCTCTAATTATAGCTAATTTAAAAAGATTATAAGAAATACTTTTCTTTATTATTAGGATAAACCTTATATATTTTATTATTATTACTAAAAACTTATACTTCTTTAGATCTAGANATAAACTTTATATATTTTACTATTATTACTAAAAACTTATATTTCTTTAGATCTAGAGATAATTTAGTATTAGTAAAGTAGTAGAGGATTTTCTATATTTAAGTTTTGTAGTTTTTTTTTGATCTAGTAGTATAGATTAGGATATTGTTGATATATACTATAATGAAATTATCTAGGAATTTATATAATGTTTTATTAATATATTACTGGAATATTACTAGGGTTTTAGTAAACTTAAAAGGGTAAACTATTTACTTGAAAAGGTTATATTAAGTATGAAATACTGTTTTTTCCTGGTTTTGTTTTAATCTGTATTTTATAGAAAGCTATAATAATATTAAGTTTTGTGAACTAGTAGGTACTAGTGATTTTCTAGAGGGTTTCTAATATAAGAAGTAATAGGTATCTATTTTTTTTCATAATTATATTTAANTAATTAATCTTAAAGTTCTATAATCTATATAAAACCTAATACCTCTACTAGGTTTCCTAATAAAGAAAATAGGTATTTTAATAGCTAATTTACTAGTTTTGATAAACTTTTTATTAAAGAAATCTTCTAGTATTTTCTTAAGTACTAGTAGCTTTTATTATAATATATTATAGAGGGGGTTTTAAAGTAAAGGGGGATTATTCTTATCTTTATTAAGTATTAATAGGATTACGTAATCTAGTAATCCCTTATTAATAAGTATTTAGTAGGTTTTCTCTTATAAACCTCTTATTAAAGAGATCTTCTAGTATTTTCTTAAGTATTAGTAATTCTTATTATAATATACTATAGAGGGGGTTTTAAAGTAAAGGGGGATTATTCCTATCCTTATTAAATATTAATAGGATTATATAATCTAGTAATTTTTTACTAGTAAGTATTTAGTAGGTTTTCTCTAAGTTAAATAAGTTTAGGAACTCTTTAAATATATTTATTTATTAGGTATTAATAGGATCGTATAATCTAGTAACTCCCTGCTAGTAGGTACCTAGTAGGTTTTCTCTGGGTTGAATAGGTCTGGGAACTTTTTGAGTATATTTGCTAGGATATGTTTTTTCGGATTGATTAGGGTTTTTAGTATTAGGGTTTTCTTGATATCCTTGAGGCTGATAGATATTACCTGGTAGGTTTCTGGTACTAAGCTTCGTGTTTTAGTGATCCTTTTATATATGATTGAAAAGGAGTTTGTGTTTAAAAGGTATGTTGACTGAATCTCTTGAATCCTGGTGGGTTCTTCTTGATATTCTAGGTATACTATAACTTTTCCTTTGCTATGCTTTATCTGCTGGGTACTGGCGTTGTATATAATATAGTTATTTTCTATTTAGGGTTACCTGAGGTATAACTTTAGTAATAGTTTTTTTATGATATAGGTGTAGATTTCTTGTATGTATTTTCTTATTTCGAGGGATAATTTGGTAACCCTTAGGGTATTACTGGGTGATAATCTATCTTTAGTATAATTCCTTATCTTTTTCTTTATTGTATTAATAAGTAGTAGGTATAATTTTTTTATAAGGGATGTGTTGATAATAGTGTAAGTATTGTAATTAGTGTTTACTAGAATACTAATAATGTAGCCTCTATTAATTTTTATCTGGATAGTAGTTGACTATTTACTATTCTTTTACTTCTACTATCTTTTTTATTCCTGAGATTCTGTTTTTATGGGTTCTAATACTTGATTTCGTGTTAGAGTTATTCTTTTCCTGTATTTTTTTCTTTATTAGGGGGGGAGCTAGTGTTGTCTTCTGAGTCCTTTAGTTTCTAGGGTTCTATTTTGGTAACCTTTGGTCCTTTCTTTTTCTTCTTCGCTACGCTGGTATTAGTATAGTTCTTAGTGATGTGGTTTCTTTTGTGGTAGCTATAGTACTTGTATATATTTCTCTGTAGTGGGGGAACTTTTTCGGTAGAGCTTATGGAACTAGAGGATTTGTGGTGGTAGTGCTGCTTATGTATAGCTCTGGTTATTATTATATCCCTGTCTTGATTTTTTAATACGGGGAGATAGGTAGCTAGGGCTTATTAGGTTGGTAGTATTTTTATATATTCTATCTTCTAAGTAATATTTTGTATTTTTGAAAGTTATTAGTTATAAATAGTANTTTTTAATATAGGGGGATAAGTAACTAAAGCTTACTAAATTAGTAGTATTTTTATATACTTTATCTTTTAAATAATATTTTATACTTTTAAGAGTTACTAGTTATAAATAATAAAAAGCTTAATTATAATAAAGAGTTTTTTTAAGTAAAAGATTAGTATAGCTTTTAGTAAAGAAATCTAGATTATATTAAGTTAGTTATAGTTTCTAGTATTTATAAGGATTGTTTTAAATTAAAGGAGAAAAGTAATAGGTTTTTTAGTATTTTTCTAGTAGAGGGATTATAGCTAAGTAATAGCTTAGGATTAGATATTAGGATTTAAGTAAATATAATCTAAGTATACTATAAAATCTTAGGAATCCTAGTTTCCCCCTAGTTTTCTAGCTATAAAGAAAGTTTCTACTATTTACTAGATTTTAGGATTTAAATAAAAGTAAACTAAATATTATTTTTACTTATCTATTTTAAAAAGGTTTTAATTAATCTTTAATTTTCTTTTTATCTAGTAAGTTTAGGTATTATATTTTTCTTTTTTAAGAATTTATTAGAAAAAGGGAGAAGTTTCTTTTAAGGAATAGAAACTATATAAGTAGATTTTAGGGGAGTAGTAGTAGTATTAGGGGAAAACTCTGATTTCTTTTCTACTAACCTAGTAGTTAGTATTATAATTTTCTCGTAAAATAGAATAATAGTTATATTTAGATACTATTATAGTAATCTTTCTATAGTAGTACTAGTTATAGGGGTTTCTTAAGAAATATTAGTTCTTTCTATCTTATAATAATAATTAGTTTTAGTACTTAGTTATAAGTTTTTATTAAGAGTTATATTTTATTAATAGTATCTTAAGGATTATAGTTAGTAGGGAATAGTACTTTACCCTAATCCCTCTATTTAATAAAGAACTATATTTAATGTAATATTTCTTATACTTAAAAGTAGTATTTTACTAATTAATATCTCTTTTTAACTAGTAAAGAATTATATTTAACTTAGTATTACCTATATAGGGGATAAGTCTAAGTTCTAAATATATAAAAAGCTAAACCTAAGCTATAATTTAGTTATAAAGAGTATAAATATTATTTATTTAGAACTAAAGAATAAAAAAGAAGTTTTCGTGAAAAGTATAAAAAGTCTACTTAAAAGTAATACTAGGGGCTTACTAGTAGCTTACTAGTATTTAACTTCTTAGGTATAGTTATTAGGATTTAGGTAGAGCTAGAGTTAACTAGTTAGGCGTAGCCCGTAATAGTAGTTAAATTATTAGTTAAATTTAAGTAGATTTATTAATTTTGAAATATTAAGGTTAGGTTTAATCTTTATAGTAATATATTTCTGGATATCTTAACTAATTATATAGAACTATAATTTAATATATTAATAGTTAAAATTAGAGTTATTGGATAGGTTTACTATTATATTAAAATTACTATTAATTGAGTATTTTATTTTTAAATAGTTTATTTAAGTACTAATAAGATAGACTAAAAAAGATTTTCTTTATGTTTATTAGTTATAAGAAGTTTAGAGATAATTGAATACTATAAAGCTTATAACTATAATAAATAGATAATATAGTATATACTTTAAAGATAAATTATTAAAAAGTATATTTTATTTAAACTAGAGTAAAATATATGAAGATATATAAGTAGGATAGTTATACTTCTTATAAATTAGTAGGGTTATATAGTAGTTACTAGAATATATAGTAGTTTTAGTATTATATCTATTCTTATACTTTTTTAATATAAATTTTATTTGTTTATAAAATGACTTTAAATACTTTAATTCTAATAAAGTTTACTACTATTTATGAAAAGCTATAATTATAATAAAACTACTTATTTTAGTTATATTGAAAGTTTCTGATCTATTTAAAGTTATAGATTTCTCGGGAACTTTTTAAAGGAAAATATACTTAGTACTTTAAACCCTATAGATACTACTGGTTCTAAAGAACTATTTAAATAAAGAAAGTTTTAGGTAGTAAGATATAGTTAGTTAATATAATAGCTAATAAATATGGAAAATATATTATAAAGGGAGAATATAGGCCTATATCCGTCGTAGTTACTCTTTAAAGATTATAGTTATATGATACTAATGCTAGCTAGTTATTAGTACTTATTACTAGTTACTATTAATAGTTACTAGCTATTAATAACTAGTAGTGGCAAATACTAATAATTAGTAGTAGTAATTATATAGTTTTATATAACTAGAAAGTATATATATTTACTAGTCGTATTTACTTGCTATAGGATTCGAACCTACTACTTTTACCGTAATAGTAAGAACTAGCTAGACGTTAAACTACTACATCAAGCGGGTTTTTAGTTATATTNTAGATATAATGAAACTACTTAAAGTTAACTTGAATGTTTATTTAAACTTTAGTATAGAACTATAATAAATACATAATATAGTATATAGTCTAAAAGTAGGTTATTGAAAAGTATATCTTCTTCTGACTAGATTAAAGTATTTAAACGTATATAAATAAAATAATAATACTTTATATAAGCTACTAGAGTTATATATTGGGTAGTAGAGTTATATAGTAGCTTTAGTACTATACTTATTCTCATATACCCCCCTAGTAATAGAGCTACTAGAAATACCTTTATATAATTCAAGTAATATACTAAACAAATAAGAAAAAGTGAATAGCTTCTTAAAATAGATCCTTAGATCCTTAAACAAAAGGAATTAATAGAATTATTATAATCTATTATATATTCAACTATTTTTATTAAGTATTAATAAGAGCGATTAGTTAGTTCCTTCTAAGATTAGTAGTAATCCGATCTTTTTATATACTAGAAATAAATTATCTATCAATTTCTTACTTACTAGTCTTCTTTCTTCTCTTCTCTACTAATATTTTTAAAGGTTACTCTATTCATATATAAGTAGTATATATTATTAATATAGATTTTATAAATTAACTTTAAATAAAATAATGTATATTAATTATTACTAATATTCTAACTATAAGATAAACTTTTTTAAATCTACTAAGAAAAGAAATCTTAAACCTAAAGACTTTCTTATTAAAGTTAAGAATCAAGCTATTAATATTAATATTAATAAATATAATATCACTATTAACTTTCTAGAGTACTTTATATCTTTTTTAATTAGTAATCTAGTATTAGTTTTTACTTATTATATTTCTAAGCTAGAATAATTACTTCTTAATCCTAAACCTAAAAGTAATAAAACATTAATATTTATACTTACTTCAGCTATTTTCTATTTCTATTTACTTAATAAAAATAACCGATCTTAAACCTAAAATACTCTTCTATATTGTTTTCAAGAAACCTATCTTATTTACTAGTTTTTATCTAATTCCTTTTCTTTTAAATGATTCAATTCGTATTATTTCCCTTTATCCTTCTTCTCTATTAATATATTTTTTATTCTTGATAAATCTATCTAAGAATACTCTATCTCTAAAATTTAAGCTTAAACTAATTCTCTCAAAAAACGTAATCCTACTAATAGTCTAAACTTCTTATTTCAATATAAGAATTAATTATTTTAACTAAAATTATTCATCTAGTTATATTTTATAGAATTCCCTAACTTATAGGAATATCTATTACTATTTCTAGTTCCTAAATTTACTAAAATACCTATACTTAGTAGTATTATGAAGAAAGAAGCTATTTTAATAAAAATACTTACTACTATTACTAGTTTAAAATATCTTTATAGTTATCTAAAGAAAATCTCTACCCTAAAACTCCCATCTAATAATAATAAAAAAAACTTAACTAGTACTTTTAAAATAGAAGATTTAGTATTTAAAGCTATTCATGATAAAGATAAGAAACTTAAGATTATTATAAATAAAGAGGAAAGTAATAAGGAAAATACTAAGGAAGTAGTTAAGCTTCCTAAGAAATATTTAAAGATTATGATTAGTATAACGAGGAAATCCTCTTAAATTAGAGATTAAGAAGTTTTATTAAAGATTAATAATCTTAAATATTAGCTTAAAGTTACTAAGTATTAATTTATTAAGCCTTATAATAAGTTTACTATTCTAAAGAAGATTTTAAATAAATCTACTCTTTTTAAGAAACATAAAACTATTAAAACATATAAAGATTACTTATTATAAGTAAAAGCTATTAGAGATTTATAACTAGTTTAAACTATCTTATATATAATATATTATTTAAGTTTTACTTTTTCTCGGAAACTTTATCTTTATATTATTAGTATTAATAGTAGAAATATAGTTTCTAACTATTACTACTAGTATAAAACTAGCTTAAAATTACTTATGTATTAGTCTTAAATTAGATATATAAAGTACTCAAAAAATACTTATAGGTTTTTTAGATTCTAGATACTAATAAAGTAAGTATTTCAGCTTAAGAACCTTTATTTAAGTTTAATTTTCCTTAGTTAAAGAATAAGAAAGTTAGTAATACGAAGAAGTTTATTTACTTTAAACTATAATTAGAATAATAGAGAGAATGTAAAACTACTTCTATTAGGAATAAAAGTATTTTAGATTTTGCTACTAAAACTTCTATAGTTAAATAACTTTCTTTAGTTTAAATATTTTAATTTCTTATTATTCAAACTCTTTAGTCTATACTACTTATCTAACTAGCTTTAGATAGTTATATCCCTAGTCTTTTAGTAATAGTAATTAGTTCCCTAATTAGCTAATCTCTTATATTTTAGCTAGTTCTAGGAAAACTTAGAGCTTATAGTTATAGTTATAGTATAACTAATTTTAAGTATTTTCCTTCAAGATAAGCTCAAGTTTCTATTTCTATTCCTTTTAGGAATTATCATTAATTTTCAATACTTATATAGGTTAATTTCTATATACTTCTTATAATATCTTACTTACTTCTTTAAAGTTCCGAGTTTAAACGATTAATACTTAACTAAATAAAAACTTATTTAGAAAGCTTTTTTCCTAAGGAATGTTTAGAGGAATTATATTACTTTTTCACCTTTTATATTACTATTGTAAAAACCTTCTATTAAAAATAAAGATTACTCTAAGTTATTTATATATATATTTGAATAAAGAGGAAATCGTTTTAGGTAACTTTCTGCATTATTTTAACTAGTTTTATGAAGAATTACTTATAGATCTATAAACTTAAGAAATATTCTGAGTTATTTAAACTTTGTTTAAGTTAGATTCTTTATAAATCTATCTATTAGTATTATATCTATAAATATATAGACTATTTTAAGATGACTTTTTAAGTATTCTTAGTAAAGCTATATCTATGAAATATTTATATATTAAAGTCTAGTAAATAAGCTTTTACTATCTCAGATTATAAATCTAATTATCTAGTAGTTATTATAATAAATTCTCTAAATATCTCCAAAATCAAACTTAATACTTTAAAATAATCTTTTTAGTATTAAAGTTTCTTTTAAAATATATTCTAGGCTAAGAAATTCTATTTTAATTATTTGTATTATTATACTACTCTATTAAATAGTTTTCTATTAGATTAGTTTCGTAAATAAAGAAATAATATAATTATAACGTAATCTTTGAATTTCTTAATAGTTAATAAATAAAATATCTCTAGTAATTGAAGAAATTTAAAATATCTTATTAATATTTCCTAAACCTCTAAATTATAATACTAAGATTCTTATTTTATAGAAATACTAAATATATAGTTTATAATATCTTAGTATAACTAAGAAGGATTTGTAATATATTTTGAAAGTAGAGAATATATAAATGAAATATCTAGTTATACTATAATTGAAAAAAAAAGAATTAAATCAATTTTTATCTAGTTTATATAAATCTCCTAACATATAATTGAACTAGTATTCATAATAAATGTTATTACTAAAAGTAGTATTATTAGAGTTAAGCTATAGTAAAGATTAAAATATCTAGTAATTTTAGTAAGATATATATTATAAACTAAGTAGGTTTTATAATACTTATAATATCTAACTATTTAGATTATTAAGAAATACTTAATAAAACCCTATTTATCATATTTGTAAATATACTTAATACTTTCAATAATCTTAAAGACTTCTTATTTGGCTATTTTATAATATAAGAAATGAATATTATCTGTATAGAATAAGATAAACATACTTAGACTCTTATTTTAAAGGAAATAAAACTCTTCTAAGTATAACTAGAAGTTTAATAACTTAAAAGTAATATAAGAAGTCTTATATTAAGAAAAGAATATATCTCAAAATCTATAAAAAGTATATTTAAGTTTTATATAATATTTTATAACTTTAAATCTATCTAATAGTTTAACTATAATTAGAAATCTATTAAATTCCTTTATAATATCAAGAAATATATTAATAATATTAAACTAGAAAACCTCGGGGTTAAACTATACTATAATTACTATAACTACTTAAAATATTTGAATAGTAAGTATTGTTATTTATATAATTTATAATAGATTAACTAGTTATATATCCCTATATATATATATCCTCGTTTTATACTATTCTGGAAAACTATTTATATCTATTTTATTAATAAAGATTTACTTAAAAAGAAAAACCTTAGATCTGGTATCCTAGTAATCTATTTCTTACTAGATATTTTTCTTTTTTAACTTTATAATCTTAGTTCTTATTATTTTAATATAAGATTTTCATAGTAGTTTTAAAAAGTTAGTAATATCTTTCTAAGTCTTTGGTAGTATAACTAGCTAATTAAAATATACTTGAATTTTAGTAGATAAATCTTTCTTCTTTAATACTATATTTGAAATAATAAAGAAAACTATTAAGAAATTAAAATTAATTCTATCTAACCTTTACTACTAATTAGGTAAATAAATACGAATAAAACTATTCTATTTACATTCCGAGAAATATAAGATACTACTATTATATTCTTTTAAAAGTATTGTATAGTTATCAATAGTAATCTCTAGTTCTATTTACCATTATTATTTATTCCCATATTATTAATTAGGTTTTTAGGTAATTAAAGATCTTAACCTAGTTACTTAAAATCTAGAGCTATATTTTAGCCTATCCCAAGTAAGTTAGATAGGGGTTTTAAAGTAAATACTTCTATTTTCAGTTAAAATAGGTATCCCGTTTTAATTAACTAGATCCCTAATTTTAAATATACAGTAAGAGGATATTAGAAACAGTCAATACGTCAAGAACAGCGTTTGTACACCAAAAACACGATTTTTCAACCTTAAATAATTTGCGTAATCATAGATATATTAATTGTAGAAAGTCTATATTCATTTCTAGTATAAGCCTTTATAATATATTTAAGTCTTAGAGTTTTTCTATCCAAAGTACGCTTTGTATATTCAAAAACAAGAATCAGAAATTTGGACTTTTAGCTTCAAGGTATATTATAGGGTATTTAGTAGATGAAATTTAGATTCTAAAATCTATTTCTAACTTTCTGATTTTCCTATATTTCTAACTATAAATAAAAAAACACTTTCTATATATAAAATATATATCTTTTAATTCTCTATATCTATCTCTTTTTGTCAGAATAATAAAGTCTACTAGTAATTATATATAAGTATTTAAAAACATTGAGACTAGTGGACTTTTGGTGAGGATTACGTCATTGACCGTTTTTAATATCCCTCCACTGTATTATCTAGTTCTCTAATTGTTAATATACTTCTGAAACTCTAATTCTTACCTAAAGTTATTATATCTAATTATTATTAATCAGAAACCGAGACTAATCCCATTAATTTAAATATTAGTTCAAATATAAATAAATTTCTTTTATTAGTTTTAGAAACTAATTCTAAACTTAATCTAATATTTTTAGCTATTTCTAGTATTAATAAAATAACTAATAGAAAAGAGGTTTCTTTATTAAATATTCTTACTATTTTAAAATCTCTAAGTATTTCAAGAATAAAGTCTTTTTCCTCTTTAGTAATTAATTTAACTAGTAATTCTATAATTTCTTTTATAAGTATTTTATATAAGTTTTATTTTAAATAAAATCTTATCTTATTAAATTTAATGTTTTGGGTAATAACAATTTTCTAAAACATAAAAGTCTAGATTCCATATACAATATTAGTATTTAAAATATAACCTACTAGGTAATCAATATATCTTTTTAGCCTAATTTTAAATAACCTTTTCAAAATACCTTACCTATAGTATTTCTTAAGTAGGTATGTTTTATATCTATAAATATAAATTTATCTATAGTAAGATAATAAGTTTTAATAAAAGTTTAGAGTATACTCTAGTATTTACTAATAAAAGTACTACTTATATTAGAACTCTTGAATCTTATATAGTAATTTCTAGTTATTTTAAATATTTAGAAATATATTGTATAATATAGCTATTATTTGAATTATCTCTACTTATAGTTTAAGTAGTAGCTTTATAATTTCTCGTATTTGTATCTTTTAAGTAATTAGCTTTTTTCTAGTATACTTACTTACTCTAACTAACTCCTTAATATAAAAAAGATATAACTTAAGATTAATCTTTTATTCTATGATTTATTTCTAATACCCAATTTCTCTATTAACTACTATTATTACTCTCTTAATATTTTATTAAGTCTTATAAACTACAAAATCTCTCTATTTCTTTACTTATTCTTTAAATATTAATAATACTTAAAAGACTGAATTATAGGTTTTATTAAGTAATAAAAACGAAACGGAAAAACCTGAAGGTTTATCTTTAATAATAAATACCTAGGAACTACTTCTATATCTTTAAAAGAAATTAAATAGGTCCTAGGTAATATAATAAAGTAAGTAAACTAAATATAACTCTAAAGTTTACTCTGAAATAACTTATTAAAAATAAGTTATCATATAGGAAACACAATCTGATTATTTTAGTCTCATAATTTCTACTCTTTAAATATTAAAAACTAAATACTAAAGAATAATTAAGAGAATAGAATACTTAATAATTCTGAGATAATACTAGAAATACTTGAATAAACTATAAGATAATTTAAAATAGGCTTATATGTAAGGAAAATAAAGTTATAGTTTCTAAATAACTATTTTATGATAATAAAGTACTTAAGTAAGCTAAACCTAAAGATATAGTCTAGTTCTATATACTAGATCTTAGTCTTATTAAAAAAGAGAATTTCTAAGATAATATTAATATAGAGGTTTTTAACATAAATAATATTATCTAATATTAAATTAAGTATATTCTTCTTACTTAGACTATTAATAATCTTTTTAATAAATCTTTTATTTTGTCTATCTATAGGTTAGTTAGCTAAATAATATGAAACTAAATCTATTTCCTTATAAAGGTCAAAAGATTCTTTCTTAAAAAGGTCTATTAAATTAATAATATAAACTACTTTATAGTTATTAAAAACTATATTCCTTAAAAATATATCAAGTTCTTAAGTAATTAAGAAGACTTCTAGGGGAATTTTAATTCACTCTTCAAGGAATGTAAAATTAATACTAATATATATTAAATTAGAAAAGTAATAGCTACTACTAGACTTATTATTTAAAAGAGCTGATTTGACTTTTGAGGTATCTAAAAAAGCTTTTTTAGTTTTACTAATATACCCCTTGGTATTTAGTTATCTTTTTTTTAGCTAACTTCTATTATGGAGTATAGAGCTTAGAGTTATTTACCCTATTTATAATACTATTTTAAGTAGTAATAGATATCTGAATATTAAAGAATCTGGTAAATAAACTAGTAATAGTATATTTAATATATTTATAGTTTTCTAAAGAATATAAATAACTCCTGAACTTATATAGGTATTTTATTTCAGCTTAAATTATATCTAACTTTCCTATACGAATAACTAATATAGATAGTATTTTACTATAGTTCTTAATTAAACCTTTATTAGTATAAGATAAAACTATAAAGATCTCTCTATATTTAGCTAAAGTCCTAATATTAAGGTTTAGGGTTTCTCTCTTATTAATATTCTTATACTAAATTGTAGCTTAACTAGGTAAAATATATTAAGTAAATATTTAAAACTATTCTTTAATTAGAAAAGCTCCCTAAATCTCTGAAATATTATATATAACTATTTAGAAATAGATAATATATTATTTATTATATTATACTAGACTAGAAATATTCAAATTAGTTTTCTCGAAGACTTTCTTAGATTTAATCCTAATTTATTACTATATAACTAAGTTATTCTAGGTATATTGATATCCTAAATTTCCAGGAGAATTTAAAAAGATATATTATTTATATTAAGGAGCTCTATTTAAATAGGTATTAGAAAACTAGTATTAATAGTAATATTAACCTATATCTAAATTATATTATAATATTTCTTTATCTCTTTATAATTAAGTTCTAAAACTATTTACAGTTTAAGATCTACTATATAGTAGTCAAAAATACCTTTCATATAAAGAGTATAAAGTTTAGTATTTTTACTTCTTTTTAGATAGTATTCTCTTAACTAAACTATTAATTAAATTTGAGTAGTTTAAGTATTTCTTGAAATATTAAAGATAGGTTTAATATCTAGATTGCTATATTCCTAGATATTTTAGTTTATTATATAGAAATAAATAAAATATTTTAATAGTTAAAATTAGAATTATTAGATAGTTCTCTTATTATATTTAGGTTACTGGTAATTAAGTATATGATTTTTAAATAGTCTATTAAAGACCTAATAAGATAGATTAAAAAGGATTTCTTTTAAATTTATTAATTATACATAATTTAGATATAGTTAAATATAACTAGACTTATGATTATGATAAATAGAAAATATAATATATAGTCTAATAATAAAGTATTGAAAAGTATACTCTTTTCTAATTAGAATAACGTATTTGAATATATATAAATAGAATAGTTATATTTAATATAAGTTACTAGAGTTATATAGTAGCTAGTAGAGTTATATAGTAGCCTTAGTACTATACTTACTCTTACAAAAACCTAATAGAATTTCTATACTAAAATAGGAAATAGTTATAATAATTCAAGCTTTCTTCTCTATCTAGTAATTATCTTCAAAATATGTTAAATATCTTTCAAAAATATAGAGTTTATATTAATAATCTTTATAGACTTAGATATTATATCTTTCTATAATTTTCTTTATTGGTAATTATATTGAAGGTTTTTAATATATTTAAAATCATATATTTCATAGAAACCCTTTAGAGGAAACTATACCTAATCGTTAGCTCTTATTTTATAAATACTATAGATAATACTAGGGCTAAGGAACTATTCAAATAAAGGAAGCTTTAGATAGTAATAATATATTTAGTTAAATATAACTAGTAAGAAACAGGGAAAATATATATAGGCTTCGATCTATTCTAATTACTTATTATAAAAATATCGTTATAGAATACTGATATTTACTAGTTAGTAATATTTATTACTAGCTATTAATAATTACTCGCTATTAATAGTTATTAATAAGAGTAAATAACGAGTAGTATTTACTATATAGTTTATATACTTTGAAAGTATATAGCTACTAGTTACGTTTATTTACCGCAAGATTCAAACCTACTACTCTAATTATAAAGTAGTAAAAGCTAGCTAGATATTAAACTACTATATTAAGTAAATATAATCTTATTTATATAAATAAAACTACATAAAGATAAAGAGTTTTATACTATAATAAACCTAAGCCTAGAACTTCTTTTCTTATATAAGTAATATATATATATATAAGCTATAGATCTATATCTATAGTATTTATTTCATAGATAGTAATACGCGATATAGGGTTTATATAATAGTTATATTAAAAGTCTCTAATCTATTTCAAGGTATATACTTTTTAGGAACTCTATAAAAGAAACTATACTTAGTAGTCAGCCTTTACTTTATATACTTTCTAGATACTACTAGTACTAAAAAGCTATTTAAATAGAGAAACCTTTAAGTAGTAAGATGTGGTTAGTTAATATAATAGCTAATAAATATAGAAGGTATATATATGGGGAAAGTTTAGGCTTATATCTATCGTAATTACTTATTATAGGATTATAGTTATATAATACTAATACTAGCTAGCTAGTAGTACCTATTACTAGCCGTTAATACTAGCTCTTAATGGTTACTAGCTTTTAATAGTTACTAGCTATTAATAGTTGCCTTTAATAGCTAGTAGCAAGAGCCGATAGCTAGTAGTAGTTACTATATAGTTTACATAATCGGAAGGCATGTAGCTACTGGTCACGCTTACCTGCTACAGGATTCGAACCTATTACTCTTAGTATAAAACGGTAAAAGCCAGCCAGGCGTTAAACCACTATATCAAACAAGTATAGAGTTTATATAATATTTGATTTTCTCAATTTTAGAGTATTATTCCTACGATTAAGGCGTTTCTTATACTAGGGATTTATAAATAAAACATTCTTTATTCAATATATTCTTTCTAGATTTCTATACTTACATTTTTGTTACTATTGGACTAGTTTAAGAAGAAGTTATTTATTTTGTTTACTTTAGTTATTCTTTCTTAAGTAGCTAGCACTTGGTTTAATAGTATTAGTAAATAGATTTATTTCTTTTTAGTTTCTTAAAGATTAGAATGAAAGAATATTCTTTCTAGTATGTAAGAGAAATTCAAATTGGGAAATATAATATTATATTATTATTTTAACTTACTAGAAAATACTTAAAGCTTTAAAGTCTGTAGTTCAAAGCTTTTTAAATACTAAATAGCTATAATAAGTTCATTTATAGACCTCATACTAATGAGTAGTAAGGAATAATAGTTATCTTTTAACTATAAATTCGTCAAAAGGTAAACAACTTTACAGGCAATATAAAAACATTAATACTTGTTTTATGCTTTGTGTGAAACAGAATTAAGCTTTTAAAGCTAACCTAGAATAAGTATTTGTAATCTATAATAATATAATCGAAAATTGAGGAAAGCTTTATTTTATTATGATTTAAACCTTGACAAGACTTTTATAAACTCAAATCAATAAATCTAGTAAAACTAACTTATTAGTCTTTATTGAAAAGAAGTATATCATAAGAAAGAGGTAAATTAAAAAAGATATAGGTCATTTACAATGAGAAGAAGAAGAAATATATAAAGATATAATAGAATATATAATTACTATATAATATATTATAATTAAAGCAGTTGAGATATTAAAATATAATAAACATAAGTTTAGGTTCTAAGAAACTTAGTATACAAGGTAGATAAGTATATTTATAAACCTTACTTTATATAGAGAGAAGTATAAGTTTAGTATTCTAAGAAATCTAGACAGGAAAACACCAAGAAAACAAGTTTTAATTAAGAAAACTATTTTTTATTTGATTTATTCTGATATCTAAAGAACCTCTATTTCTATTATTCTAATAGACGTAGTGAGAAGATCTACTATATTTCTACATGAATAAATCGTATAAAAGTCGCTTAATGAATGCATCCTCAGTGTAACCTTTTACCCCTAGTAGTCCTTAAGTAAATGAGGTAAATATATGAAGGTTTATTCTTTTATAAAGTACTAGAAGTAGTTCGAGCTATATATATTCTTTAGACTTAAATGCTAATATAAATAAGAGTACTTATAAAATAACAAAAACTATACTTTTACTTATTTATTGAATAAAGAATTATATATTTTAAAACAAAGTCCTCAACCTTAATATAATCATCTGAAGAAATCTTTATATTCAATAGGACTTATTATTTCTGTTTACAATAAAAGAGTTTTTATATCAAATGAAATAGTTTATAAAACTATTTTAACTTATTATATAGACAATATATTACTAGCTACTAGTAATCGAAAGCAGGTGATTGTATATATAATCTTTTAAAGAAAGAAGAAATATTTAGAACTTAGGAAACCCTTCTATTTTTCTTGATTATAATTGATTTATAAACTAAAAAGAAAAAGTAATTACTATGAATCAAAATAAGTATACTAAAATAATCTTTATGAAATATATGAATAGATTTAAGACTCCTATAAGTAATAACTTTAGGTTATTTAAAAATAAAGGAAAAGCTTTTAAATATTATATTTTGAAGTTTTAACAAGAAATAAGAACTTTATTATATTTAGCTTTAACAATAAAGCCTAATATTGCTTTTATAGCAATACCCTATTCTAGATCTACTTATAATCTAAATGAAAATTATTTCTTCAGCTCTTAACTATATATAGAGTTATTTAAATAATAGTAAGAAAAGGATTTACTTATAACTATAAAGATATATCTTCTATTAAGAACATTGTAAAATCTACTGATTTAGCCTAAGCAAGAAATCTAAATAATAGAGAATCTATTTCTTCTTATATTTTGTATTTAAGATAGTTAAGTAATATTATTAGTCTTTCTACTTTAGAATACAAAATAATAATCTTATTTATCCATAGAACTTGATATACAGCTCTATACGATACCTATCAGAAGCGAACTTGTATTATAACTATTATTATATAAATTTAAATTGAAGATTATCTTACATCAAAAAACCTATGATCTTCATAAATAATTTAAAAGTAGAGAAACTAGTTAAAAATCCTAAATTTCATAAACAAACAAATTAGATAAACATAAAATATTACTTTATAAGGTATTTTATTAGCAATAAGATTCTGCTTATATATCATAGGGATATAATACAATATAATAGATATTGTAACTCAACCTTTAAGCGTTATCAAACTTAAGTGAAGTTTATCTAAAATTCCAAGAAAATATCTTAGAACTATTTCCTCTTTTACTTCTAAAAGGTTTTAGGTTTTATAACTTTATATTGTTCTATTTTTAGCGTTTATTGAATTTTATAAATCTTTATGCCAATAAGCTATATACTAGTAAAATATACTTTATAGGGAGATATGAGATTTATTCTAATATCTAACAAAACATCTATTTCTATACTTGTAATAGAAATAATAAGATATTTTATAATACTTCTATATAAATAAATTATATAAAAGTCCCTCTATAAATATATACTTATTTTACCTTTTTTACTCCTAATAGCATTAATTAAATAAAGTAAATATATCAAGGTTTGTGTTTTAATAAAGTACTAGTAATAGTCTCAGTTATATATACTATAATTACAAAACCCTATATACTATAACTATAAAAGCTTATATATTATAGCTATACTATAATATATATGATACTTTAGCTTATGTATGATAAATATAATATATTACTTACTATAACTATAGTAACTTATATATTGTACTAAAATATAAATATCATAGTTATAGTATCTCATATAGTATAGCTATAATAGTCTATATATTATAGCTATAGTTGGAACTCTTAAATAAACCTTCTATATTACAGCCTTAATATCTCTATGAATAACAATGAGAAATCGTTAGTTATACTATTAATTAAATTACTATTTCTTCTTCTATTTAACTATTATTATTAAGAATATTTTGATTAAGTTTCTATATTACGAAAACTAGTTTTATTATATTACGTTTCTCCCAATTTCAAAGTTATCTATAGTAGCGATTTAAGTCTTAATATATTTACCTATCTATCTGTTTCAAAACCTTTATATACTTTACTAGAAAGAGTTTACTTTATTATAATATTTGAATACTCGAAATATACTGAGACATATATCAATAGTAGTAATAAATACTGAATAGTCTATTATAAATAAGTGGAAAATATTTAAACTTTTTTGAATTAACTGTAATAGAACCTTTATTTAATAGATTAGTTCTTAAGATAATTTAGCTTTACGTAACAGCTATTGCTAATAAATCTAAAAACACTTTTTTATCTCATTATCAACAAGATTATAGTACTTAGGTATTTCTTATATAAGCTTCTAATAACTTGATAAATTACTCAATAACTATAAGAGAATTAATAGTATTTTTAAAGTGAAATACTATTTAGCTAATACTAATGAAATTAATTCTTTAATCTTAGAATACTCTTAAGTTTATAGGAAATACCACTTCCAATTTTCTAGATAATTATAATATCATATTAAAAATTTCTAGTAGGTTCGAGTATAAGAAATTTAGTAAACCTTTCTCTATTATAATATATAGTATGGGAATATTATTAAAGTTATAATGACTGATAAGTATAGTTGAAAATGGATTAGAGATATTTATATAGGATTCTATAATAATATCACTATATCTAAAATTAGTTTTAATTCGAATAAGAAGTTTTATATCATAAACTATAGTATTAATTTAGTTTCTAGGAGTTCAGCTCGAATGACTAATTGTTTAACTTTAAAAAACAATTCTCAAGCAAAAGTAAGAAGTATTAGGGATATTAGTGTATTTAATATTAATGTTATCTATATTTTCCTATATTAGCTTTTGTTATATACTTTTAAGGAAATCGGTAAAGATCTTTGTTTTAAGATTCTTTAATTAGTTAATATATTTAGATTCCTTTTCAAGTATTTATTAGCTTAATAGGATAGAAATTAGATTCTTTTGAAATAGGTAACTCACTAACTTATTTTTCGTATATTAATAATTATATTTACTAGTTTAAGTTCTTAGTTAAAAGCTTTGCAAAATACAAGAAAAGCTTAGATTGTTATAAATAGATCTAGTAAGAATAATATGTAGTTTTTATTTCAATTCCAAGATCTGAGTTCTGACTAATCAATATTCATTGAAATAGAAACTATTTTCTTTAAGCTTCCAAATAGTTTAAAGGTAATTTGGGGATTAGTAGTCAAGTTATATAATATATATATAAGTAATAGTTATTATGATAAAGTTCATATTATGGATTTATTTATCTAATATAGTATTAGTTATAGAAAGTAGTAGTTTTGAGGAGAAAGTAGTAGATTTTGAAATTAAAATAGGTTTTAGTATTGAAGTAGCTTTTAGGATTAGTTTATGTAGAGATACTTGATAATATTGTACTAGTAAAATATAGATAGTTACTAGAAACTTAGCTATTATTAATATATTGAGTATATATTACAGGGGACTTATTATTTTAATTATAATTATTATTACTATTAGGTTAGGAAGATGTATTTAAACCTAGGGAAAGTAAAAAGTAGTATTATGATAGATAGGTATATTAGTAAATAGTTTTACTATAAAGTAGTTCCGTGTTTTATGACTAAGGAATTTGATATTTATTTAGCTAGAATATTAGTAGTACTTTATAGTTAGATCTAGCTCTTTGATTTTTAAGTATTATTTTAGGAATATAAGTAAACTCAAGTTCGATAGTAATCTACTAATATAAGGTTTTAGGATTAATAATAGATTATCTAAGTTCAATTAGTAATACTATTTCTAGTAAAGATCTTAAAAAAGAGTAATTTATATGAGAAAAAGATTTAAGTTTAATAGAAAATATTTAGTTTATTTTAAATATTATTATAATTAATAAGCTATTTAGGAAGAAGGCCGGAGAGGCTTTTGAAAGAGCTTTAAGGAAGAAAATATTAGACGAACTTAGGGTAGTAGATAAGTTGAAAATAATTAAAATCTACTATTTATTACATAATTTATATAATTTCAAGGCGATTATATTTATAGATTGACGTATAACTTATTCCTAGTCTATATCTATATAGATATCTATGAATTTATAAGTAATAGAGTTTATATTTAATTACAAAGAAGTCTTACTAGATACTAAATATCTTATTAATTTATTAAATATAAAGATAACTTGTTAGATAGAGGTTTCGAGTTTAATAGTTTATAGAAATAAAGAAATATTAAATCTTATATATTAGATTTATTCCTGGAAATTAGTAAATAGTTTCTAGGTTCAGAATACTTATCATATTATAATTAATTAATATATACTTAAGTTTCTTCTAAATATATAAAGGTTACTATAAATAAGAACTTGAATAATAAAGAAATTTAGGATATTTTCTTTCTTATGAATAAGGACTTCATAGTATTTTTGAATTATTAGGAATAACGTGTTTAAGCAGTAGAGTTTTCGCCGGAAGAATTCTCAGCCGCGGCACCATCTCCACAGGCCTCGCCCCACTTTATCTAGACGAAATAGGACTACGCGTGTTACGCTTAGCCACATTTAGTTATATATAATATACACCAGATTTTACCCCCTAATTACGTATAATAATTAAACGTCTCACGATACTGAAGAGTTACTAGGCTAAAAGTATATATTATACTAAATCTATATATTTCAAATATTAAGATATCTACTAAAAATACCCCTATATTAATCCTTAAGGGAGCTAATTAGTAGCTTACTTAGTATAATACTTTTTAGGTAGAAGTTAAAACCTATAATCTATAGGAATATTTTAACTTTAAAATAATAACTTACTAAAACTTCTATCTAAAGCTTCCTCGAGAACTACTCTTAAGTAATTTTCCGAAAGTTAAGTAGTACTAATAAGCTTATAAGTCGCCTAAATTAGCTATTCTTAAGCCTTTTATTTTTAGAGGGATTAACTATAAAGAAGATTAATAACTCTTAGCTAACACTACTAAAGAGGTTTAAATAAAAGATATTATAAACCTTATAGAGAAAAACCTTAAAGTTTATATAGTTTTCTATAGTTTCTATACCTTAAAGGCTTAAAATTACTAATATAAGTATTTAAGTTAAGCTTACCTAATAAGTTAGATCTTTAAATATATAAGTAAAATACTATAGTACTAGTATTACTATATAGAGGAGGATATAGTAGTATAAGTTACGAACTTC
>RYZW01000937.1:0-17223 GCA_004367215.1 Colletotrichum trifolii | reverse complement strand
ATAGAGTAAAAGTAACTAAATTAAGAAATTAAGACTAGTTTTATCTAGCTTTTATTACTAATTAAGTAAATAAATACTAGTAAAACTATTTTATTTATATTCTATAAAGTATAAAATATTACTATTATATTCTTTTAAAAGTATTATATAGTTACTAATAGTAATCTCTAGCTTTAAATAGTATTATTATTTATTTTTATATTATTAGTTTAGTTTTTAGGTAGTTAAAGATCCTGACCTAGTTAGGTAAAGTTTAGAGTTACGTTTTAGTCTATTTTAAGTTAACTAAACTAAGGTTTTAAAGTAGTTACCTCTATTCTTAGTTAAAGTAAGTATTCTTTTTTAACTAGCTAGATCTTTTATTTTAAATATATTATCTAGTTCTCTAGTTATTAGTATATTTTTTAAATTCTAATTTTTATTTAGGGTTATTATATCTAGTTATTTCTAATTAGAAACCTAGACTAGCCCTATTAGTTTAGGTATTAGTTTAAGTATTATGAAACTTTTTTTATTAGTTTTAGAGACTAATTCTAAGTTTAGTTTAATATTTTAAGTTATTTCTAGTATTAATAGGATAGTTAGTAGAAGAGAAGTCTTTTTACTAGGTATTCTTATTATTTTAAAATTTCTAAGTATTTTAAGAATAGAGTTTTCTTTTTTTTAGTAATTAACTTAACTAGTAGCTCTATAACTTCTTTTATAAGTATTCTATGTAAATCTTACTTTGAATAAAATTTCATTTTGTCGAATTTGATATTCTAGGTAATAATAATCTTTTAAAAAATAAAGATCTAGATTTTATATAAGTTATAGGTATTTAGAATATAGTTCATTAAGTATTTAATATGTTTCTTTAGTTCAATTCTAAATAACCTTTTTGAAGTATTTTATTTATAGTATTTCCTAAGTAAGTATACTTGATAATTATAAGTATAAATCTATCTTTAGTAAGGTTATAAATCTCATTAAAAATTTAGAGTATATTCTAGTACTTACTAATAAAAATATTATTTCTATTAGGTTTTATTAACTTTATTTAGTAATGTCTAGTTATTTCGAATATTTAGAGATCTATTATATAGTATAGTTATTATTTAAATTAACTTTATTTATAGTTTAAATAGTAATTTTATAGCTTTTGATTTCTTTATATTTCAGGTAATTAGTTCTTTTCTAGTATATTTACTTTTTTTAACTAGCTTTTTAGTATAAGAGGGAGATAACTTCAGGTTGATTTTATATTCTACTACTTATTTCTAGTAACTAGTCTTTCTATTAATTACTATTATAGCTTTCTTAATATTATATCGAATTTTATAAATTAAAAGGTTTCTCTATCTTTTTACCTATTCCTTAAATATTAATAATATTTAAAAGACTAAATTATAAGTTTTAGTAAATAGTATAAATAAAAAGAGAAGGTTTGAAAACTTATTTTTAATAAAACGAATTTAGGAGTTACTTATATATATTTTAGGGAAATTAAATAGATCTTAAATAATAAAATAATATAAGTAAATTAAGTATAATTCTAAAGTTTATCTAGTAATAACTTATTAAGAATAGGCTATTATATAGTAGGAGTAGTCTAATTGTTTTAGTTTTATGATTTTTACTCTTTAAGTATTAAAGATTAAATATTTAAAAGTAGTTTATCTTAGGTATTTTATTTAAAAGTATTATATATAAGTATTATTAGACTTTAGTTTTAGGAGAACTATTTTAGGATATAGTTAAAAGAATAGAATACTTAGTAATTCCATAATAAAACTTGAAATATTTAAATAGATTATAAGATAGTTTAAAATAGGCTTATATTTAAGGAAAATAAGGTTATACCTTTTAAATAATTATTTTATAATAATAAAGTATTTAATTAAGCTAAATTTAAAATTATAGTTCAGTCTTATATATTAGACTTTAATTTTATTAAGAAGTAATACTTCTGAGATAATATTAGTATAGAAGTTTTTAATATAAGTAATATTATCTAATATTAAATCGAGTATATTCTTCCTTTTTAGACTATTAAGGATTTTCTTAATAATTCTCTTACTTTATCTAATTATAGGAAAATTAGCTAAATTATATTAAACTCAATCTATTCCTTTACTAAACTTAAAACTGTTTTTTTTAAAACAATCTATTAAATTAGTAATATAAACTATTTTATAGTTATTAAAAATAGTACCCCTTAAAAATATACAAGGTTTTCGAGTAATTAAGAAAACCCCTAGGGGAATTTCAGATGATTCTTTAAGGAAAATAGGATTAATACTAATATACATTAGGTTAGAAGGGTAGTTACTACTAGATTTACTAGTTAAGGGAGCTAATTTAGTTTTTATAGTATTTAAAAGAAGTTTTTTAGTTTTATTAATATATTTCTTAGTATTTAACTAATTGTTTTTGGCTAGTTTCTATTATAAAATATAGAGTTTAGAGTTATTTACTTTATCTATAATACTATTTTTAGTAGTAAGAGATTTGAATATTAGGGAATTTAGTATATAAGCTAGTAATAGTATATTTAATATATTTATAATGTTCCGGGGAATATAGGTAGTTCTTATAATTATATAGGTATTTTAGTTTAGTTTAAGTTATATCTCACTTTCCTATAAGAGTAGTTAAGATAACTAGTATTTTATTATAGTTTTTTAATAAATTCTTTTTAGTATAAGATAAAGTAATAAAGATTTCTCTATATTTAATTAAAGTTTTAATTTTAAGGCTTAGAATTTGTTTTAAGATAATATCCTAATACTAAATTATAGCCTAATTAGGTAAAATATATTAAATAAATATTTAAAGTTATTTTTTAATTATAAGAGTTGTTTAGATTTCTAGGATATTATATATAACTATTTAGAAGTAAATAGTATACTACTTATTATATTATACTAGACTAGAGATATTTAAATTAGCTTTCTCAAGGAGTTTCTTATATTTAATTCTAATTTATTATTATATAACTAAATAATTTTTAATATATTAATATTTTAGAATTTTTAGGAGAGTTTAAAAGGATATATGTTTATTATTAAAAAACTCTATTTAAGTAAATATTAAAAAGTTTTTACTAATAGTAGTATTAACTTATATCTAAATTATATTATAATATTTCTTAGTTTCTTTATAGTTAGATTTTTAAATTATTTAAAATTTAAGATTTATTAAATAATAATTAAAACCCCCTAGAGTAATAGGTATATAGGGGATAATATTTTTAGTTTTCCTTAAGTAGTATTTTCTTATTTAAGCTATTTATTAAATTTGAGTAGTTTAAATATTTTCGAGATATTAAAGACAGGTTTAGTATCTAGATTAATATATTACTATATATCTTAACTAGTTATATAGAAATAAAGTATAATATATTGATAGTTAAAATTAGAACTATTAGATAGCTTAACTATTATATCAAAGCTATTAGTAATTAAGTATATTATTTTTAAATAGTAAATTAAAGAACTAATAAGATAGATTAAAAAGGATTTCTTTTATATTTCTTAATTATAAGTAGTTTAGAGATAATTAAATATAGCTAAATTTATAACTATAATAATTAAATAATATAGTATATAGTTTGAAAATAAGTTATTAAAAAGTATATTTTCTTTTAACTAGAATAAAATATCTAAATATACTTAAATAGAACAGTCATATTTTATAAAAGCTACTAGAGTTAAATAGTTATAGTAGCCTTAGTACTATATATATTCTTATATTTATAAAATACCTAAATTAGGTATTTTTAAAAACTCTACCCCTAGAAAAATTAACTATAAAGAAAATTAATAATTTCTAGTTAATACTATTAAAAAGGTTTATATAAAGAATATTGTAGGTTCTATAGAGAAAAACTTAAAAGCTTATATAACTTTCTATAATCTCTATACTTTAAAAGCTTAAGATTACAAATATAAGTATTTAAATTGAGCTTACGTAATAAGTTAGATTTTTGAATATATAAACCAAAGTATTATAATACTAGTACTACTATATAAAATAAGATATAATAGTATAAGCTATAAACTTCTATAATTACTTTAGTATTATAAATAATCTATATTTCTAAGATATTATTATAGTATATTATAAAATACTCTAGTCTTTAAAACTTAAGTATTTTACTATGAAAGTAATAATTAAAATTTAGTTTTAGAAGTAATAAGATATTACATATAAAACTCGAGTAGTTAACTATAGTTTATTTATTACTAGAATATTATACGTTTATGACTTTATAGTTTTACTAATTTATTTATTCATTAAAACTTATATATAAAGTTATATGTCTATAATCTATAGCTATTTAGACCTAATACCCTTAAATAAAGTTATCTTAGCTATTATAGAAGTTATTTAATATTTCTTTAAGTTTCTCTAGTATAGTAAAATAAGTTATAATATTTTTAATATCTTAATAGGACCTTTTATTACGATTTTAAATAGTTAAAGTAGTAAGAGATTTTTCTAAAGCTCTAATAAACCCTTATATTTTCTAAAGTATAGCCTTAACTACTTTTAGTATACTATTACTATATATACTTTTAGTTAACTTATAAAAACTAAATACTAAACATTTTAACTAAAAAGAAAATTACGTAGTTATTTACCTTAAACTTAAATTTCTCAAGAAAAGTTTAAAGCTTTAGATAATAATAATTATATAACTAGCTTTCTAGCTAAATTAACTATAATACTATATAATAAATATACTATAAAGAGAGACTTTAGTAATAACCCTTCTAAGACTTTTTTATCCTTGATTTAGGTATTTTAATTTATATCTTCTAAAATAAAGAATACTTTATAATACTTCAAAGAACTTTAGTAAAAAGCTATATTTAGTATAGTATAAGGTTTATATCAATTAAAAGCTATAGAAATACTAAAATATTTATTTAGATTATAAAATATTAAAAAACCTAATTATATTTGTATAATATTACTTTCTATACTATTCTAGTAATAAACCTTATCTTTTTTAGTAATTATAAGAATGAAATTACTAGTAAGATACAAGGCTGAACTACTTATCTAAACTATAGAAGAATAACTGCTCTAAAGTTATAACTACTAATATTTAATATAACTAATAAGTCTTTAAATATTATATATTTCACGAGAGATTAATTTTCTTAGCTATACAATTAGTATAATATAAGCTTTCTCCTAGATATTACTAATTCTAGTAGTATATTATAAATACTATTTAAAAGCCCCTAACAAATAATAAATAACTCTAGTATTAGTATTTAAAATATCCTAGTAAAAAGCTTCTAAATTACCTTATTTCTATTATATAAAGTATTCGGATTATTAATAGCTATTTGAAGTATAATAGTTACTAGTTTACTTAGAAAGTATATAAAATATATAGTATTAGTAGACCTAAATAAAGGATTTACTATATAGAGTATAAGAATACTTTATATACTACCCCTAAAATATATGATTTTTAACTTTTACCCCTATTACTAAAGCTATAGTAGCTATACCTCTACTTTAATATTTATAGATTAAGCTACTAATTATTCTTAGGATATTTATTTTGTTAACTTTACTAAAACTATAATAATAAAAATATTTAAGAGTTTTATTATATTTTTAAGTACTAGTATAGTATTCATATTAAGGTTTTTGAGTATAATAATAAAGTTTCTAAATATAAGAAATTAAAGTTAGACTTTTTTTCCCGAAGTATATATTTTAAACTATTTATTCTATATACCTAGAACTAAAATAGAAATACTAAATATATTAGAATAATTATTAAAGCTTATATAAGAACTATAAAATATAGTAGTAAATTACCCTATTATCTCTAGCTTAAAGCCCTATATATTATAGTATTTCTTTATAATAAAACACTAATATACTTTTTAGGTTAGTAAATACTATATAAGAAACTTTATAAAACTATTTAAAAATAATAATATTATAAGATTAGGTTTAGCTTACTTTTATACTTATAATTATAAATATTTCATTCTAACTATAGATATAAAGTTAAAATATAACTAACTAGTTTACCTCGAGGAATATACTTTTATTAGCTTTTTAGTTAGCTATACTTTAACTAACTAGTATTAAATATAGAACTTCTTCTAAAATAAGGTTATTATAACTTATAATATCTCTTTTAATAAAACACTTTTCTTGATAGAGATTTAGCTTCTCTACAAGATAATTTCAAATAGTTTAACTCTAATAAAGTTACTTAATAGTTACAAGAGTAAATAATCATAATAAAGCTATGAAAAGTTAATTTAGTTATTTATTTAAGCGTAAATAAAAGGTTTAATAAAGTAATTATATAATAAGAAGTAACTATAATAGTTTACGGTTTTGTATCTATATAATAGCTATTCCTGAGTTTTATAAGATATTTAAAACTATAAAAGTCATATTAATAACTTTTCTAGAGTTACTTATTATATTTCTCTATAGTTTTATTTATATAAATAAATTTATAAAGGAGTAAAGAATTTGAGTATTACTAGAGAAAATTAAATATAAAGAATAGATAAGATATAATACTAGAATTACTAAGAGATCTTTATTTAAAACTACTTTTTTAGTTAGTACTTTTTAGTTATTTCGAGATTTTCTAAAATATTCCTATTTATAGCTATAGAGTTATATAAATAGTTCATTAGAAAGAGTTCTAGAAATTAAATCTTTTTCAGAATTCTAAGATATAAATATTAGAACTTTGAATGATAAATTTAACTATAAAGCGAATTAGATATTAAAGAGTATTTAAAGCATAAAAAAGTAGAAGTTTTTATTCTAGGAGTCTTATAATAAAAGCTATTACTATTACTTATATTTTACTTAGTAATATTTATTTATTTATATATTAAAGTTATAGTACTAGCTAAATAAGCTTATCTTAGGAATTATATCGAATTGTATTTTTAGGATAAGATTAGTAAAACTCTTATAAGAAATTTAAAGATCTTAAAATACTACTAGGTTTATACCTATAAGCTTGATAAATATAGGTATTTCTTAAGAATTAAAATTTACTTAGTTATTTATAGAAATTAAAAGCTATGAGATAACGACGAGACCTATATCGTATTTCTAGTAAATATATTATTTTAAACCTTTATAGTAATTACTAACTATTTTAATCTTGAGTTACTTCACTATAATATAGTTAAGATATTTATATATATAGTATTTAAGAAAGTTATCTATATAGAGATATTACTAGGTTATTAAATATAAAATAAGATTCATTATTTAAATAAAATACTATATAGCTTTTAGAAATCTCCCCTCTTCTAGTAATACTATTTAGAAATAAGTTAACATACCTTAGTTTTAAATCTATCATAGGAAAGTTTTACTACTAGTTTATAAATTAATTATTTTTTTCCTCTATATTAATAATTATATATTTCTTTGTTTTTAGAAAATAAGTTCAAAATACTTTCATTATTAATAAACTTCTAAAAGAAGTATTACTTTAAAGAAAGTAAAGATTTATAGTAGTTTTTTAGTATCAAGGTTATTCGAGATTAAGTAGTATAATAGCTATAGTTGTTATAAGTAATATATATTAAAAAGCTTGCTAAGTATTTTATAAACTATTCATAATATATTCAATAATTTGAAATCCTACTAAAATTTGATAAACTTTTTCTATAATACAATTAAACCTTTTATATAGAAATTAAGTATTATTAATAAGACGTTAGCTTTATTAATCATACTATATCTATAATAAGACTAGATATTACTTATATAGTAAGCTAATTATTACGTTTTAATTAAAATCTTTTAGACAACTACTATAATAAAGCTAAAGAAATAATATGATATTTTAGTAAAATAAAGAATTTCTATTTCTAGTTTAATTATAAGGCTAGTAATCTATTTAATAGCTTTATTCTTACTATAAATACTAGTTTTACGGATAATAGTAATAATTAAAACAACTTTTAAGTATATATTATACGTCTCTTTAGAAGCTGAATAATATAATAAGTTAATAAATAAGATACTATTATTACTTTAATAACTAAAATAAAACTTTTAATACTATTTTAAATTATTTAAGAAGCTATTTTTACTAGTTATTTTATTATTATATTTTAAATAGACTTCGCGATAAATATATTTAGTAAAGGTAAAGTATATAAGCTTTACCTAGCTATCTAAATCTAGTATAATAACTAGTAAATAATACATTTTATAATAACTAAAATAGTTTAATTATATATAATATTATAATATATAGATATCTATAACTACTAGTTATAATAAAAAACTTAGTAAAAACATTTTAAGATTAAATATATACTTTTAGGAGATTTTATAACTAATAGTTTTACGAAATATCTCTAAAGTTACTAGTTTAGTATTTTTATTATTTAGATTAATATAATAGACTAGTTAAATTATTTAAAATTATAAAAAGAAGAGGAATTTCGAGATATTAGGAGTACTAGAAATACTATACTTAAAGTATTTCCTAGTAAATAAAAAGTATTTAAATAACTTAAAAATACTTTTACTTTTCCTATTATAGGAATAGAGGTTTAATCAAAATAATAGGGTTATTTAGAATACTTCTTATAGGATATAAATAGAATATTAATAGTATTATTTAAAAAGCTAGCTTATAAGTAAAGCTTTTAAAGCTAGAGAAATATATTAGGAATAATATACTTAAGTAGTAGAGTTTTCGCTAGAATAAACCTTAGCTGTAGTACTAACTCTATAAGCTTCGCTTTACTTAAATTACTTAAAATAGAGCTTTATATAGTAAATTTAGCTATATTTAGTTGGATAGAATATATACTAGATTTGGCTTCCTAATTACGTATAACAACCAGATACTACTAGTTCTGAGGAACTANTATTAAAAAGTTCTTTATAAATAAGAAACTTATTTATAAAACTAGTTAATTTATAAAGCTTTTTCAAATAATTAAATACTATATAAATATCTATATTATTCTTAATAACCCTTAAAGGACTATTTTTATAATTTAGAATAATATAGCTTAAAGCTTTTTTATATTTATCGGTATTATTAATAGAAATAGGTAAATTTAAGTTGAAATAAATATTTTTACTAATAAGTAAAGCTCTTATATAAATAGCCTAAATACTATAATTCTAAGTCCCTTTTAATTTAGGGATAAAGATTACCTTAGAATTACCTATCTTATCTAAAAATAACTTTAATAAATAAAATAATTATTTAGGAAAGAATTAATCTAGATTCTATAAATAGAATTAAGATACTTAGGGATTAACTTAAGTAAATAAATTATTAACTAATAGATTAATAAAAATAATAGCTTAATAGTTAAATTATAAGATCTATATTATAAAGCTAGTATTTAAATCTCATAAAAGATATCTTTTTAGAGTTTTGAGTAATTATAATTCTAATTTATAAAAATCTAGGTTAACCTAAAGCTTCCCGGTTTATAAGGTCTCTAGGAGATAATTTATAAATTCCTAGTTTATAAAGTTTCTAGGAGATAACTTATAGATTCCTAGTTTATAAAGTCTCTAGGAGATAACTTATAAATATTCCTAGTTTATAAGGTTTCTAGGAGATAACTTATAGAACTAGTTTATAAAGGTCTTAGGTGGACCTCTAGATATAAATGAGATTTTCAGCCTAGGCTTATAACTTGTTAAACTAATACTAAAGTACTAGTAAAGGTCTCAGGGAATAGTATAACTATTAACTATAGAAGAATAAGGAATTTAAAGTAGTATCTGAAAATAGTACTAGTATTAGTAGAAATGGTGATAATGATAGGAAGTTCGGATTCTATAGAAGTAGGGAACTTCGCTGTCTATATAACTAAAATAGAATTTATCTTTAGAAAAGTTAACCTCATATTATATAGAATATTCAAGGCTCCGGGACACACGGGCTACTGAACCTTAAATATCAAATATTCTAATATTAAAGTTTAACTAATTTAGAGTATAATTAATATAGGTTATAAAACCTAAACTCTATAAACTAGTTTTCTAGAATAAATAGAAAATATAGGGTTATAAGAGTACTAGAGACTACTCAAGCCCTTTAATACTTTTTATATAGAGAGATAGAATATAGAGTTAATATAGACTTTAGCTATAACTCTAAATAGAGTAATAAGCTTAGCTATAACTCTAACAGTTTTTACTAATTCTAAACTCTTTTTAATTTTAGTAAATGTTTAATAAGTATCTCCTAAAAATAACTTAATACATTATAACTTATTAATGAAGATTAGTAATATATTATAGTACTCTACTTCTCTTTTTATATAGTCTAGGTATCTAAATAATCTATCTATTAGATTAATAATTCTAAATTAATATTCTAGATTAAAATTAAATATTAAAAACTTATAAATCTAGTAGATAAATCTTCCCCGAAGATTCTATATTAGTACTATTATAATACCTTTTAAAACCTGATAATTTATTAAAACTATAAATTTCTTTAAAAGTCCTATTAAATGATATTCCTCATGATTAAAACTCTTAATAATAATTAATAATTCTTATTAACCTATTCCTTTTTCTACTCTATTTTACTAAGCTTTTTCAAATAATAAGTAACTAGTAACTACGACCTTTTTACCTTTTATAATAAAAAGCCTAAACTTACTTACTATATTATATCTATCTTTATTTTAATCTTTCTAATAAAAGTTGAATACTAGAATATGATTACTAAGTAAAAAGTGTCTAATAATACTAAAAACATAGATTTCATATCTTCTAACTATAAAGAAATTTTTTTCTCTGTCTTTCCTTTAAAGAATACTGTAAATAATACTATTACTCCTAAGTAATTAATAATAAATTTATAATAAACATTATAGAAACCTCAAAATACTTAAAAGTCTTTGAATATTACTAGTACTTTCTATTCAATAATAATCTAGACCTTTATTGAGTCTATCTTAATACTTTCCTAAATAATTATATACCTTAGAAAACATATCTGTTTTATATGGAATTTATATTTAGGAAACTTAGTAAAGAAATATATTTTATAGAACCTAGTAAATATTTATAATAGTACTTTAATATAGTCTTTTCTAGTGCCTATTATATATACTATAATATTATCTATATATAGTATATAGTATATATTAACTAAGCTAGTAAATAAATAGTTTATATATTTTTAAGAAATTATCAATATATTAGTAAAACTAAATAATATTACTATATACTTATAATAACTATACTATATCCTACATACTATCTCCTAGTAACTTTCCAGCTTAATCCTAATATAATAATAAATATCTTTAAAATCAATCTTTTAAATCTATATTACTCCCCGAAATCTATCTGGGAACTTACTAATAAAAGATAATAAATATTAATTCTTCACTATAACTTTATTATAACTTCTTTAACAAATATATAAAAATATAAAATTATCTTTTTTTAAAATAAAAAAGTTTAATATATTTAATTTCCTTATAAATAACTATATATATCTATTTATTGAATCTTTGATAATATATACTTTTTGTTCCTCTAATTGCTACTTATTTAGTAAATATATAAACCTATAAAGTAATTTCTTATTTAGCTCTAAGTTAATAATATACTTAGTATCCTTAAAAGCTTAGACTGACTTTATTTTAATTCTGTCAAATATTTCTTATTTATTTCTTAATTCCCTAGAAATATCTATAATTATAATAACTTTATCTATTTCTCTAACAACCTCTTTATAAACCTTAAAATTATTATTTATACTACTAATATATAGTATATAGATAATCCTGTTATTCTTAATAATCTTTTAAATTAATACTTCTAGTTTAGTAATAAATATCTACTTATAATACTAAACATTTATTTAGATATCAATAATAATATTCTTTTAACTTATAAAACACTATCCTAATAGAGAATCTATATATTTCTCTAGTTAATAAATACCAGTAAACAATTGATATAATTTCTATAGGTAATTATTTAAATTTAGAAGAAGATATATTAACTAGTAGTATTTCTTTAGTTTTAATACTAAACTATTAGATTTCTCTAAAATAAATATAGTTATTTTAGTTAGGACTAGTTTTAGTAATACTACTAGCTATTTACTAATAAGATTTATTTATAAATATTAATCTATATCTACTACTACATCTCCCTTTTAAATACCCTAGAGAAAAATGATTAAACCCTTAATTATCTTCTTTATAAAAATTAACTTCTTAACTAGTATTAAAACCTTTAATTCTATTTCTATATTTATTTATTTTCCTAGATTTTCTTAATTTAAAAACTAATATTAATAGCCTAGACTAAAGTATAAAAGCCTATAGTATTTTCCTTTTAGCTAGCTATTAGTACTAAATCTATACTTACTTTAAATTTATAATTTATAGTTTTATATTTTATTTAACTATATAAGGAGTAAACTTCTATAATATATAGTATAACTAATATATATATATATTTCTAGTTTAGGATAAGTATTGTATTACTTACCTTACTAGTATCTTATTACTATCTATCTAATTCTAGTAGAACTAATAGATTTATTTAATTTGTTATTTTTCAAAGTAGTAATAGCTAGAATAGTTATAAACCTATATAATTTCGCTTATACCCCCTACTTTATATTAGTTTACTAGTATAATACTATTAGAATTCCTATAATTCTTTAGTTTTTATTATAATATCTTTAGACTTTAAGATAAAGATATTAAGTTTCTCTATCTCTTTTGTTAAGCAAAAATATAGATAGTAGAAATAAATAAAAGTTTACATTTTACTCTAATTAAATCTAGGTATATTTCAATTCTAATATAATACTAATTACTTAGTATAATATTATATAAGTAACTAATACACGCCCTATTATCTTTCTTTGAGCTTTTACTTATATAACTTTTACTATATCTCTAATTTAATATACTATTAGCAAATAAATATAATATAATTTTATTCTAAATAAATTTATCTTCTAAATTAACTTTATAATTTCTCTATTCTATTTAAAACTACATACTAGTTTTATGAATATTTACTAGATCTATTAATTAATTGTACTATTGAATTAGATATAGTAACTATCTTTAATAGTAATAATTTAGTTATTAATTTATTTAACTATCGATTTATCCCCTATTATTCTATAATTATATAAAAATAGCTTTTCCTAATCTTCAAATAGTTTAAGTACTACTAATTACTTAGCTTATTATTAGATAAAAGCTATAATCCGCTCCTTATAAACTTCTTATTATTTTTATCTCTATTCTTAATATATCACTATCTAGAATTATATAGCTTGAAATATTTTACTTATAATACTTACTAGGTCTAGTCTAGATAAAAATAGTAATTATAATAATACTCGGGATTACTTATTAAATCTAAGTATTAATTCTTAGAGACCTAGTAATTATTTAACCTTTAGGAATATAATAGAAATCGCTTTATTCTTTTTTCTCAAATTAAGAAATAAGTATTCCCTCCTTTAAGATATATCTTATAGAATATCTTCTAATAAACATCTTTTCTTGATTTTCTTAATATACTATTAACGAAAACTTATATTAATACTAAACCTTAGATTATCTTAAGTAATATATAAGAAATATCTCTTTTTAAGGTTATTTTCCCCTAAAATAATTATTTTACTATTATTATTACTTTATTTATTTAATTCTTAGTAATAATATAGTATAATAGTAGTAGTCTCGCTATATACCTCTACTTAGTAAAGTTTTAATTATTAAAATTCATCAAAGTTTGTTTTAAGTATATACTTATAAAGTAGCTATTTTCTGTGATATTAGTTACTACTTAATATCTTTACTTATACTAATTACTTAATAAATAAAATAAAAGTAATAGAATTATAAGAGTATAGTTAAAAGCCTCGACTAGGAAAAGTTTAGATATATAAGTTAAATCTATATTATTATATAGATTATTACTTGAAAGATCTAAGTTGTGATCTTTCTACTAAAAACTCTTCTAATACCTAGCTAGCTAGTTATTAGGTATACTACGTAATCTATTTATCATATCCCCACTTTTCACTTTAGATATAAACTCTTCAAGTTATTCATAAAACTATTGAAATACTACTAAAGTATCTTTCGTAGCTAACTTCTAATTACTAGTTATAGTAGTTAGTAGGGGAATAAGAAAACTAAAGTTATATTTTAGGAAGTAATATATCTACTAATAATTATAGTAGAAAACAAGCTATCAGTACTTCCTTTTTTTATTTATATAATAAAAGTATATATAATATATAATTATCCTTACTAGATAAACTAATACTAATTGGTAATTAGTTTATCTATTACTACTATACTATAAACTAGTAAGAATCTCTATATTAGAAACATAATTATAAATCTTTCATTCAAAGTTTATATAAAATCAAAAGTTATAAATATTAATTCAGATATTTTAGAAATATTTCTCTTTACTTGTATTTATTACTAGGGGTTTCTGAATTATATATTTTTTTCTATTAAAGTTATTATTAAAGAGTTAATTATATACTTTTAAAATAGTCTAGCTAAAACTATTCTATAAGATACTAAGGAAATAAACTTAAATAATATCTTTTAGTACTAAATAGAAAGTATTTGGTAAATATTACAGCTTTTTTAGAACATTACTGGACTTTTATAATATATAGAATTTATAGTATCTTATATGTTCTATATTTAAAAGACTTGTATGATATTTTAAAACTCTTATTCCCTCTTAAAAACTTTCTCTTTTTTAGAAACCTTTTACTTTGTAACTAATATATCTAAATTAAACTTTAACTTCAACTTCAGATTAAGCTTTATTATAATAATAATTTAAATAACCTTAAACAGTAAGTAAATAAACCTAGACAAACGTAAACTACATAGTAATATAGATTTCTTTAGAAAGCTCTTTAAAATTAACTATAATAGTATTATAGAAATAAATACTAAAAATACTACTATTTATATAGTATTCTATATCTATTAATATAATTTCCTAAGTATGTATAGCTATAAGTTTCTTAATTATTTTAAAAAAGATTCTGATACATAGTTTATAGAAATATAGTAATTTGTTAATGTATATATTTTCTACTACGTTTAAGAATACTTTATTAAGTAAGGAATTAAAATTAATATAAAAAGGGTAAGTCTATAGTATATTATACTAATTTACTTACTATCAAGCTTTTACATATTAGATTCTTGTAGAATTTAATAATCTAAAGGAATATATTTTAAATTCTAAGATTAATTTTAAATATTACCCCAAATAGATTAATAACTTTTTTACAATTAATAAAAGGTTTTAGTTCTTTTTCTATATGACTAGACTTAAGGCTAAAGAAATAATATATATAGCTAAAGTTTAGCTAATATCTAAAAACTTCATATAAGATACCTAATTTCTCCTATTAGCTATATAAAATATTCAAATTTTATTACTACTAATAGAATTACTAATATTTAAGTTATATAGTATAGAGTTCTTTTACGAGTAGGATATATACTAAGATAATAATAATATATAATACCTTTAGTAATCTAAATATCTTTTATATTTCTCCCCTATTCCTCTATTCAAACGGTTATCTATTAAATATACTATAAGGTTTCTTAAATTTATATAATAAGAATATCAAATATAGTAGAAATTTCTATAATATTCCTAAGACTAAAACTTATATTCTTTATAATGATTATTTCAAACTTAGTATCTTATACTATATATAAGTAAAATCTTTCTCTATTACACTAAAAGATTAAATCTTTAATTTCTATTTTAAATATTTTATATACTTTAGCTAAGACCTCTGATTTGATGAAATAGTTATATATATTTAAAAGTATTTTGAAAATAATAATACCATTTACCAGATTTATGTTTCTAATTAGTAAAATACTCTTCTTAAAGGTATATTAACTAAGAAATTTAATTAGAATAAAAAAGAAATATTTAAGATATTTATTATAAAATCTATATATTTCTAGACAATATTTGAAGCTAACTAGTATACTAATAAAGCTATCTATAACTAGTCCATAAGTATATATTATAGTATATCAGAATACTAGTTAGTATTTTTTAGTTTGATAATAATTTCCTAGAATCGCTATAACTAGTTATATTTGGTTATAAGTAATATTGAAGTATTCTAAAGAACAGTACTAATTCAGCTAAGTAAATTAGATTTGATAATAGCATTACTAATACGTTGAGAAATTTATAATTATTATATTAGATTTCTGCTACCAATCTTGAAATGATACTAGTTCCTAATTTGATTAACTAATTTAATTTACTCACTATTACTAGTTTTAGTAACATATTAAGAAATAAATTAGAAATTGAGGTATTTTATCTAATTATTATATATATAAGAGAGTATAAACCTATTTCCTAGGTAATCTCAAGTAGAATAATCAGTATTCTTTAGAATAGTTTTTAGTTCCTAGGTAATAGTATAATTACTAAGTATTTTATAGATCTATATAATAATATTATCTAGAAAAATAACCATTTTCAACTAGTTCCCCTCATTTCTCGTATAAATATATTATATATATTTTACAAGATTATTTAAAGTCCCGCTTAACGTAGTAGTTTAACTTCTAGCTAGCTCTCACTATTATAGTAAGAGTACTAGGTTTGAATCCTATAGCAAGTAAGTATAACTAGTAGCTATATACTCTCTAATTATATAAACTATATATAGTAATTACTACTAGCTACTAATACTTACTAATTACTATTAATAGTTAGTAACTATTAATACTAGTAGCTAGCGACTACTAATATTAATAGCTAATAGTTATTAATAGCTAGTGATAATTCTAATAGCTAGCTAGTATTAGTATTACGTAACTATAATTTTTAAAGAGTAACTACGACGGATAAGCCTATACTTTCCCTATTTATTACTTATTATATTAACTAATTATATCTTACTACTTAAGGTTTTCTCTGTATAATAGTTCCTCAGAACTAGTAGTATCTGGTTGTTATACGTAATTAGGAAGCCAAATCTAGTATATATTCTATCCAACTAAATATAGCTAAATTTACTATATAAAGCTCTATTTTAAGTAATTTAAGTAAAGCGAAGCTTATAGAGTTAGTACTACAGCTAAGGTTTATTCTAGCGAAAACTCTACTACTTAAGTATATTATTCCTAATATATTTCTCTAGCTTTAAAAGCTTTA
>RYZW01000936.1:0-21583 GCA_004367215.1 Colletotrichum trifolii | reverse complement strand
ACTATATTCTACTAATAATATCTCGGGGACTATAATTAGTAAAGAGTAATATTTTACCCTAGTTTTTCTATTTAATAGGAAACTATATTTAATTTAATATCTCTTATACTTAGAAGTAGTATTTTACTAATTAATATGTAACCTATAGGTAATAGGTATGGTAAAAGAGAGGCTAATATAGGTAATATTAGTAATGTTTAAAGAGAGAAGCTTTCTGCCCCTATAGTAGGTGAGAGGGCTAGCTTAATAGCTAAAGGCTAAGGCTAACACATAATAGTAGTAAGTTACGTAACTTACCCCTTAATACTCCCCCTTAGACTAGGCCTATAGCTAGCTAAAAATACACAAAAGTAGCCTTTTTATTAGGTGCTAGTAATCCTTCTAAAAGTAATACTTAATTAAGACTATTTACTATTCTTAATAATCTAATAAAATCCTTATACTTAGTAGTATTTAGTACTTTAGTAAAGTTATTAGTAACTATATTAGTACCTCTAATGAGATAGAGAGTAATCGCGTTATTACTATTAATTTCCTGAATAATCTACTTATACTAAATATCAATATTCCGTATATATACTTTATTTAGAAGGTTTATAATATTTACTAAAATATTAGTATTATTAGTAAAGAGGATTATAAATATAGTAATCTATTAATCTAGTAATTACTTGATATATTATTGAATCTACTTAAGGGATATACTAGTAAGTATAAGGTTAATAAACTCTATTTCTATAGAGTTTAGAGTAATAATTATATATTTCTTAAATTTCTAAGTAATAGGGGAACTTATAAAGTAGATAATATAGTTACTAGTTAATACGTAAGATAATCTATTATTTATAAAAGTAGTATCTGCTATAGTATAGAGTCCTAGATCTATTATAAGATCTATTCTTCTAAAAGTAATATTATATATAGTAGTACTAATAAGGTATCTAAAGAAGTATTTAATAATATATTAATAAGTAAGAGAAAGGCTAGTATTTATTTAGTAGAGTTTATTCATAGTATAAGTAATATCTAGTTAAATACTAGTAACTAGTTAGTCAAGGTAACTAGTTTATTCTATATAGAATTAATAAGACTTATTATTATATTTGTCTTTAGATTATATAATTAGAAGGTCTTTATTAGTAAGGAAAAGGTTTTAATAGTATAAAGTTTATAATAACTAAAGTAGTATAGTATAGAGTTAATATACTTATATTAAGATAAGAAGATCTTTATAGTACTATAGTAGATCTAAAAACCTAAAAACTAAGTAGTAATACTAAGGTTTTTGAAAAGGTATACTATCTTAAGTATCTTATATACCTTTTTCATAATTTTAAGTATAGGGGTAGCTATAGTATTATTATTAATATATATAAAAATATAGGTATCGAGACTCTTATTAATAAAAAGGTAAATCTCCCCTTTAACTAGTATAAAGCTAATCTTTTTTATTTTAGTTATAATAAGTTAAAACTACTATAAAAGACTCTTATAGAAGCTATATAGGGTTTTATAAAGTAACTAAACTTGATTTATACTATCGGAGTAGTTTATAGGTTAATAAATATAAACTTGAATATTATAGGGGATAGGGGTAGTAAAGAAAATAGTATTGAAATTATATATCTTATATAAGAGATAGTAGAAAGCAATAATAGTAAAGAAGAGGTATATAGTAGTAGTAGTTACTATAGTAGCGTAAACTTCCTAAGAAAACTAATTACCTTTCTTATAATTACTATAAATAACTTATTAAGCTTTAAATCTCACGATATTATTTAAAGTATTAGTCTTAATATTAAAGATCTATATACCTAGAAGAATCTTAGTATTAGAAAACTTATTAATAAAGTAAAAGGTCTCTTTATTAATTATCTATTATATCTTAGTATTATATATAGGTTTCTAGTAGGAGAATTAAAAAAAGCTCTCTTTTATTTCTTTAATAGTATAAGGGATAATATATCTTAGTAGAAGAACTTTTAATAGTACTATAGTAGTAAGAAAAGTAATAGTAATTAAGCTTTCTAAATTAATATAAATATTAGTAGTAAAGTAAGCTTTTTTCTTATATAGGTAAAAGCTAGAAACTTTATAATAGTAGTTTAGTAGTTTAATTATAGTAGTATAATAAAAATAGCTTATAATAGGGGTAATAAGGGTATTAAGTAATACTATAGTTAGTAGATTAGTATTAAGATTAAGATAATCTAACTCCTGCTTCTAAATAGTATTTATAAGATTATTATTACCTTTATTATTTATATTAATAATAAGTTATTATTATATAGTAATTAATAGAGGTAAAGTCTCTAGTAGTAGAATTATATACTCTATAGTATAAGTATTATTAGTTTAATATACCTCTAGGGTAATATCTTTCTCCTTTAATAAAAAGTCTTATATAAGTATAGTATTATTTTAATCTAGGATCTAGTTAGGGTATTAGATCTAAAAGTTAAGTTTGTTAAATAGAATATCGTAATTAATATTAATACGTTTAATAATATTTCTAAGAAAGTATAAAATAGTCTTATTAAAGCTTTTATAAAAACGAATATCGTAGTAATAAAGAACTTTCCTCGTATTAGGGATATAAATATAATAGATATAGTTATATAAAAAGTTATAGCTAATAAAAAAGCTTTTTATAGTATATACTTCTATTTTAGTAGTACGCAGAAGACACTTACCTCCCTTTTTATAAATATAAGTAATATGTCTAAATATTTAGATATACTTAATATATAGAAGCTTATAATCTTTAGCTAAGTTTAACTCTCTCGCTATAATCTCGTAAAGGCTAAATTTACCTTTATTAACTTATAGTAAAAGGTTAAAGATCTAAATAGTAATATTAAAAGCATAATCCTAAAGTTCCTTAGGTAGACTATTATTAATAAGTATTATATATACTGCTTTAATAATAGTATAGTTAGTATATTCGATTACTCTATTTATAGACGGTATATAGGTAGTAGTAGGATTAAGCTGAGTACTTGTAAAATAGGGGTTTCTTAGTACCTTTTTAAACTCTAGAGTATTATTATATACCTAGTTTTTTATAATTAACCTAGTTATATTAGTAAAAGTATCATTAAACTTCTTAATAGTTTTAAGTATTACTTTATAGTAATAACTAGTAAATAAAATAAGCTAATAATAATTACTATAGTAATCGAGGAGATAAAAAGTATACTTCTTACTAGTTATAAATAGTAGCTTAACTTTGATAAAGTTGAGATAAATCTCTTTATTTACCTAAATAAGAAAGAGAAAGGTATTATAACTAATAATTTTAATAGATTTAGCGAAATAGTATACTTTATAGTAGAAAGAGTTAATCTCTTTTTAAGTAAATCGGATACCTATATAATAATAAGCTTTAATAACTCTTAATAGATAGGTATAAATAAAGTAACGATATATTATCTCGAGTATAAGATAAGTTTTTATTTAGATTCTGGTGAAACTAAGAATAGTATTAATAGGAATAATAGTACTATTAATAATACTAATAATATATATATTACTTACTTAGTAAATTTTAGTAAGACTTTTATATAAATAGGTATTAATAAAGTTTATAGTATTATAATTATATTTAATATAGTTTTTTCGAAGTTTACTAGAACTAAGGAGGTTTATAAAGTTAAGAAAACTATATTTAATATTTTTAATAGTCTAGTTAATTATCTTAGAAATGTTAATAAGATCCTTTACTAAAAAGAAAACTATACCTATACTTTTAAACTTAACTAATTTACTATTAGTAGTAGTAAAAAACTAAAGATTATTATATATATTATATAATATAAAAAGAGTAAAGTTATTAAAGACTAAGTTAGAGTAACCTGAGTTAATAATAATATTAAAACTTATAATAGTCTTACTATTAATAGTAGTATATATAACCTTAAGTATTATTAATAACTTTTGAAAAGTAAAGCTAGTAATAGTAGAGCTACTAATAATACTTATAGTATTTTTAATAAATACTAATAATAATATAGATATAGATATTTTAGCGTAATCCTTACTATATATATATTATGTAACCTATAGGCAATAGGTATAGCAAAAGAGAAGCTAATATAAGTAATATTAGTGATATCTAATAAGAAGAGAGTACCCTCTACCCTATAGTAAGTAAGAGGGCTAGCTTAATAGCTAAAAGCTAAGGCTAATATGTGATAGTAGTAGGTTACGTGACCTACCCCTTAATACTCCCCCTTAGACTAGGCTTATAGCTAGCTAAAAATATACAAAACTAGCCTTTTTATCGGGTGCCGGTAATCCTTCTAAAAGTAGTACTTAATCGAGACTATCTACTATTCCTAATAATCTAATAAAATCCTTATGCTTAGTAGTGTTTAGTATTTTAGTAAAGCTATTAGTAGTTATATTAGTATTTCTGATAAAACAGAGAGTAATTGCGTTATTACTATTAACCTCCTAAATAATCTACTTATACTAAATATTAATATTCCGCGTATATGCTTTATTTAGAAGGTTTATAATATTTGCTAAAGTATTAGTATTATTGGTAAAGAAAATCATAAGTATAGTAATCTATTAATTTAGTAGCTACTTGACATATTATTAAATTTACTTAAGAGATATACTAGTAGGTATAAGATTAATAAACTCTACTTCTATAGAGCTTAGAGTAATAATTATCTATTTCTTAGATTTCTAGGTAATAGGGGAACCTGTAAAGTAGATAATATAGCTACTAGTTAATATATAAGATAGTCTATTATCTATAAAAGTAGTATTAGCTATAGTATAGAACCCTAGATCTATTATAAGATCTATTCCTCTAAAAGTAATACTATATATAGTAATACTAATAAAATATCTAAAGAGGTATTTAATAATATATTAATAAGTAAGAGAGGGGCTAGTATTTACTTAGTAAAGTTTACCTATAGTATAAGTAATATCTAGTTAAATATTAGTAGCTAGCTAGTTAAGGTAACTAGTTTATTCTATATAGAGTTAATAAGACTTATTATTATATTTATCTTTAGACTATATAATTAGAAGGTCCTCGTTTATAGGGAGGGGGGTTTTAATAATATAAAGTTTATAATAGCTAAAATAGTATAGTATAGAGTTAATATACTTATATTAAGATAAGAAGATCTTTATAGTATTATAATAGATCTGAAATCTTAAAAACTAAGTAGTAATATTAAAGTCTTTCAGGGGGGATACTATCTTAAATATCTTATATACTTTCTTTATAATCTCGAGTATAGGGGTAGCTATAGTATTATTATTAATATATATAAGGGTATAGGTATTAAGATTCTTATTAATAAAGAAGTAAATCTTATTTTTAACTAGTATAAACCTAATTTTTTTTATTTTAGCTATAATAAGTTAAAATTACTATAAAGGACTCTTATAGAAACTATATAAGGCTTTACGAAGTAACTAAACCTTATTTATACTATTAGAGTAATTTATAGGTTAATAAATATAAACTTGAATATTGTAGGGGATAGGGGTAGTAAGGAAAGTAGTATCGAAATTGTATATCTTATATAAGAGATAGTAGAGGGTAATAATAGTAAAGAAGAGGTATATAGTAGTAGTAGTAGTTATTATAGTAATATAAACCTCCTAAGAAGACTAATTACCTTTCTCATAATTACTATAAATAACCTATTAAGCCTTAAATTTCATAATATTATTTAAGGTATTAGTTTTGATATTAAAGATCTATATACCTAGAAGAATCTTAGTATTAGAAAACTTATTAATAAAGTAGAAGGTTTCTTTGTTAATTATCTATTATATCTTAGTATTATATATAGGCTTCTAGTAAGAAAACTAAAAAAAGTTCTTTTTTACTTTTTTAATAGTATAGGGGATAGTATATCTTAGTAAAAGAACTTTTAATAATACTATAGTAATAAGAGGGGTAATAGTAATTAAGTTTTCTGAATTAATATAAATATTAGTAGTAAAGTAAGCTTTTTTCTTATATAGGTAAAAACTAGAGGTTTCGTAATAGTAGCTTAGTAGCTTAATTATAGTAGTATAATAAGGATAGTTTATAGTAGGGGTAATAGGGGTATTAGGTAGTACTATAGTTAGTAGATTAGTATTAGGATTAAGATAATCTAACTCCTACTTCTAAATAATATTTATAAAATTATTATTACTTTTATTATCTATATTAGTAATAGGTTACTATTATATAGCTATTAATAGAAGTAGAGTCTCTAGTAGTAGAGTTATATATTCTATAGTATAAGTATTATTAGTTTAATATATTTCTGGGGTAATATCCTTCTCTTTTAATAAGGAGTTTTATATAGGTATAGTATTATTTTGATCTAAGATCTAGTTAAAATATTAGATCTAAAGGTTAGGTTTGTTAAATAGAATATTATAATTAATATTAGCGTATTTAGTAATATCCCTAAGAAAGTATAAAATAGTCTTATTAAGGTCCTTATAAAAACAAATATTATAGTAGTAAAGAACTTTCTTCGTATTAGGGATATAAATATAGTAGATATAGTTATATAAAAAGTTATAGCTAATAAAAAAGCCTTTTATAGTATATACCTCTATTTTAGTAGTATATAGAGGGCGTTTACCTCTTTTTTTATGAATATAAGCGATATATCTAAATATTCAGATATATTTAATATGTAGAAGCTTATAATCCTTAGCTAGGTTTAACTCTCTTACTATAATCTCGTAAAAGTTAAGTTTACTTTTATTAACTTATAATAAGAGGTTAAGGATCTGAATAGTAGTATTAAAAGTATAATTTTAAAACTTTTTAGGTAGACTATTATTGATCAGTATAGTATACGCTACTTTAATAATAATCTAGCTAGTATATTTAATTATGCTATTTATAGATAGTATATAGGTAATAGTAGGGTTAAGCTAAGTACTTGTAAAATAGAGGTCTCTTAGTACTTTTTTAAACTTTAAGGTATTATTATATACCTAACTTTTTATAGTTAATATAGTTATATTAATAAAAGTATTATTGAATTTCTTAATAGCTTTAAGTATTACTTCGTAGTAATAGCTAATAAGTAAAATAAGCTAGTAATAACTATTATAGTAATTAAAGAGATAAAAAGTATATTTTTTACCTATAATAAATAGTAGCTTAACTTTAATAAAATTAAAATAAATCTCTTTACTTACTTAAGTAAGAGGGAGAGGAGTATTATAACTAATAATCTTAGTAGACTTAGTAAAGTAGTATACTTTATAGTAGAAGGAGTTAATCTCCTCCTAAGTAAATCGGATACTTATATATTAGTAAATTTTAATAACTCTTGATAGATAGGTATAGATAAGGCGACAATATATTATCTTAAGTATAGAGCAAGCCTTTATTCTAACTCTAGTAAAACTAAGAGCTATATTAATAGGAATAGTAGTACTATTAGTAATACTAATAATATATATGTTATTTACCTAGTAGACTTTAGCGAGGCCTTTATATAAGCGAGTATTAATAAGGTTTATAGTATTATAATTATACTTAATATAGCTTTTTCGAAGTTTACTAAGACTAAGGAGGTTTATAGGGCTTAGAAGGTTATATTTAATATCTTTAATAGTCTAGTTAATTATCTTAGAAGTATTAGTAGGATCCTTAACCTGAAAAAAGACTATACCTATACCTTTAAGCCTAACTAATTTACTATTAATAGTAGTAAAGGGTTAGAAATTATTATATATAGTATTAGATTTAAAAAGAGAGAGATTATTAAAGACTAAGTTAGAGTAACCTAAATTAATAATAATATTAAAACTTATAATAGCTTTACTATTAATAGTAATATATATAGCCTTAAGTATTATTAATAGCTTTTAAAAGGTAAAGCTAGTAATAGTAGAGCTACTAATAATACTTATAGCTTTTTTAATAAATACTAATAAAGATAATATAGATATAGATATTTTAGTATAATCTTTACTATAGATATACTTTATTATATAAGTTATAAGTTACTTATAATACTTATAATTATTAAGGATAAGGTTAAGGTAAATAGTCTAGTATTTCGAGGCTAGATAACCCTTTTTATAGTAAAAATATTTACTATCTTTCTTTTTAGTTATAGTAGTAAGTATAGTAGTTATAGTAGTTATCTTATAGTATAAAGTAAATCCTATTTTTTATTCTTTATTTTAAGTAAAGGTATAGATAATTTCGATAATATTAACCTATATAGGTATTTTATTATTATTAGTATAATACTTATAAGTATTAGGAAGTCTAACTTTAAAGTAATTAAGGAGTATAATAGCTTAGAAATAATTAGAATTCTAGCTATAGAAACTTATAATATAAGTATATAAATATTAAATATACTTAAGAATATCGTAAAAAGTCTTATAATTATAAGTATAACTTTTAGCGAACTTATCGATAAAAATACTAATAATATTTTTAGAAACCTTAGGGATATACTTCTCTAGTACTATTATAAAAGTATGGGAGTTATTATTATCTTACTATCCTATATTTAGTAACTTATTAATTAATATATTATATAATAATATAAAGAGATTATAAGTAATATCTTTTTTACTTTCTTATACTATATAAACTAAAGTTTAAGTAGTAGGTTTAGGGATATTAATATTAATATATTTCTCAATTTTATTAGCTTTAAAAGTAGTATTAATAAATACTAGTTATAAAGACTAGTTTAATTCTCCTTTAAGCTTAAGGATTATTAAGGCTACTATATAGTAGCTAGGTATACTATTTATTATAACGATTTTTATTATTTTATTTTATTATATATCTTATAGGGTATATAAGAGTTAGGGTATATAAACGTGGGGTATACACTATTTAGAGGGTAGTTATTCAGGGTATTTTTTTAATTATTATTCGAAAGAAAAAGAGAAAAATAAGATACTAGTTCTACTATAAGTAATAGTAGAAAGACTAGTCTAGGCTTAGAACCTATAATACTTCTAAGTAAGAAGTTATATAAAGTAATATGTATTATATTAGTAATATCTAATAAGAAGAGAGTACATTCTACTTTATAGTACGCAAGAGGCTAGCCTAATAGCTATAAAGGCCGAGGCTAGTATATAATAGTAGTAGGTTACGTGACTTACCCCTTAATATATATGAATATATAAGGTACTCTTATATATATATCAATATATAAGGTTTTCTTATATATTAATAAAACTTTAGTATATTAACTAGAGATCTTTAAACTAAAATAAAATATTTGACTTTTTTAATATATTAACTAGATATCCTCAAGCCTAACTAAAATATCTAACTTTTTCTTATATATAATAAAGTTTCCTATAAAGTATCCTACTACTAATTAGGTATATAAAGCTTCTTATAACTAATTAAACTACTATAGTATTAATATATATCTACTAATAGGTTACTTATTTTCTAAAGTCCTTTTACTATATTATATAGCCCTAGGTTTAATATAGCTCTAAGGACTTTTAGTAAGTTTTAAGTAATAAGATATTTATAGTAAACTTTTATAAAATAGTCTAGTTTCTAGCAAAACATATAGAACTAATCAAAATAATAAATAGCTATAGTATAGCTTAATTTACTATATATTTCATATAAAGAATAGTCTTTAAAGTATAATTTCTTTACTAAGAAATTTTCTAAAATATTAGTCTCTTTATAATACTTAAGTATAAGTACTAATTCCTTAGTAGTAGTACTCTTAATACTACTAAAGCTTTCTTTATAAAACTATAGTATTTCTTAAAAGTATTTAGCTACTAAGACTACTACTTTAAACACCTAATTATCAAATTTCTAATATTATAAGTATTTGTACGGATTTTATAGTAAGGGAAAGAGTAATAGCAAAAAGTAAATCTCTATAAATTATAAGACTTTAATTTAGTAAGCTAACTAGTAGTAGCTATAAGAGGCTTTTTATTATATAGTAGCCTTAGGCTACTATATTATATAATCTAAATCTAATTCTAGTTATCCTAGCTTTCTATATAAACTATAGGGTATTTTTATAACTATTCCCCCTTCTATAAACCTTAGGCTTTAAGGCCTATAAACGCTATATAGCTACTTTTATATTCGCCGGCTATTCACTAACTATTAGTAATTATAAGAATAAAAGGTTCTTCTTGTATATATGTTAATATATAAGGGTTTTCCTATATATATATTAATATATAAGGGTTATCCTATACGTGTATTAAGGTATAAGGTTTTTGTTACTATATTAAACTAATAATGTTTCCTGTAGGCTTTTTATTAGTTTACGGGGTCTCCTACTTATTAGTAAAGCTTTTATATATTAACTAGAAATTCTTAAGTTAAGCTAAAGCGTCTAATCTTTTTAGTATATTAACTAGAGATCTTTAGGGTAAAACCTAGGGTATCTAACCTTTTCTTATATATAGGGCTTCCTATAGCATATCCTAATGCTAATTAGGTATCTAGGGCTTCTTATAGCCAATTAGATATATTGTAGTTTTCTAGTTCTAAGCTTAATATAGCTTTAGGGATTCTTTGATAAGTTTTTAGTAGTAAGGTATTTATAGTAAACCTTTATAGGGTAACTTGGTTTCTAGTAGAATACACAGAACTCGTTATAGTAATAAGTAGCTATAGTATAGCTTAATTTACTATATATTTTATATAAAAAGTAATTTTTAAAGTATAAGTTCTTTACTAGGGGGCTTTCTAGAGTATTAGTCTCCCTATAATACTTAAGTATTAAACCTTTAGTAGTAGATTTCCTAGTATTACTAAAACTTTCCTTATAAAGCTATAATATCTCCTATAAGTACTTAGCTACTAAGACTACTACTTTAAGTACCTAGTTATCGAACTTCTAGTATTATAAGTATTATTATAGCTTAACTTTAAAGGAATAGAAAAAAGTAAAAATATAAGGTTTTGAAGCTTCTAATTTAGGGGTATTTAGGGCTTTATAAATAGCTAACTATTTAGTATAAAACTTTAGTTAGGACTACTAGTAAGCTCTATAAATAGCTAACTATTTAATATAATTTTTAATAGAGACTAGCTTTTATATTAGAGTATATAAAATATACTACTAAAGTATAACTCTTATAAAATCAGGTTAGTTAAGAAATAGCAAACAAATACTATAAAATCAGCCTATATAAAAATTAGTACTAATATATAATAGTAATTATACTACTAGGTCTATAAGCTATATATTAATTTAGATATAGTTTACTAAATCTTATATATTATAGAAGCTCCTAGGCATCGAGAATAACTATCTTAAATCACTACTAGCGAATCCTTAATTTTATATAAAATAATACTTTTATAAAGGAAACTATATAAGTAACTAAAAAGCTTTAAGTAATCTTTATAGTTAATAGTTATTTCAGGAAATAATAGTATAGGAGTCGATATAGATTTACTACTAGAAAGCTAAGTTAAGATTATTTCTATAAAAGAGGATTATTATTTAAAGAAGTATACAAGTACTACTAGAGTTACTACTAAAGGTTTAAGTAATATAATTACTATATATTTACTAGTAGTTTTAGTACTAGTTTTAGTAGCTATAATTCAAAGTATTATTATTACTTCTAGTACTAGTACTATATATTTACTAGCTATTTATTATAATAAAGCTATTACTCAAAATCCTAGTTTCACTTTTCTAAGAAATAGAAATTGAAAAATTATAAAAGAATAGCTAAAAGCCTAGTAAGGGAAGGATAAATAGTAAAAAGTAAATCTCTATAAATTATAAAACTTTAACTTAATAAGCTAAGTAGAGGTAGTTATAAGAAGTTTCTATCTTATAGTAACCTTAGGTTATTATTTTATATAATTTATATAAACATATATATAGTACTAAAGCTACTATATGACTCTACTAACTACTATACAACTCGGGTAGCTTATATAAGGTATAACTATTCTATTTATATATATTTAAATACTTTATTCTAGTTAGAAAAAAATATATTTTTCAATAACCTACTTTTAGACTATATACTATATTATTTAGTTATTATAATCCGTATATATAGCAATCTAATCCTAGCTATCCTAGCTCTCTATATAAACTATAAAGTATATCTTTATACTAATAGCTTGCTGTCTACTATAACTATTAATAGATATATTAACCCTTAAAATATAACTTTAACCCTCCTACCCCCTTACTAATAATTATAACTAGTTTCTAATTAATCTAGAACTTAACTTTTTATAGTTATAATAACTAGTATACCTGCTTAATATTGATTTTTTTATAGATAATAAAAAACTAATAACTCTTTCTATAATAACTTTATATCTTTATACTTTTATACTCTTATAACTATATATAATTCAAATATTACGAAATGTTCAATTATTACTAATTATGAATACTCTATTCGAATATTTATTATAACCTTAATATCTATAGCCCTAGTATCCTTACTAAACTCTACCTACTTCGAAAATAAGACTTTATACTACTAATATAAAAATTCGCTATTCTTAATATAAGCTAACTTATAATCTCTATATAAGTATAATAAACTTTAACTTATTCTTGTTAATTAATAATCTTAATATATTAAATATAGCTAATATATAAAGAATATTTATATAAATATAAATATATATAGTATAATTAGATAGTTTTTAAAACCCTAATAACTATATCATTATAATACTCTAAAATATCGAATTATTAGAACTATAGTAAAATATTAATATTAAGGTATTATTTAATTAATACTTAGTTTCTAATATTATTAGCTTAATATAGTAGCTTATAAGATAACTAGATAATTTCCTTTTAAATATCTATAAATTATTTATTAATTATAATATTTAGAATAGTTTTATTAAAGCTTAGTCTAATATCCTAATAGTTTTAATTATAATAATTATAACTAGATATTTTACCTGTTTAACGAAGTAGTTTAATATCTTACTAGTTTTTATTATTTTATAGTAAGAATAGTAGGTTTAAATCCTATAATAAGTAATTACGACTAGCGTTCCTATTTATTATATAAACTATATAATAACTACTACTAATAGTTAGCTCTTATTAATAACTATAAATAGCTAGTAACTATTCATAGCTAGTAATAAGTACTAGTAGCTAGTAGTATCGGTATTCATAACTGCGATCTTATAATAAATAACTATAATAGATATAGGCCTATACTTACTTTCCTTTTATATATACCTTCTATATTTATTAGCTATTATCTTTAACTAACTATATTATTACTATTTAAGCTTTTCTCTATTTAAACGGTTCCTTAGCCTTAGTCTTAAAAAGTATATAAAGTAAGAGCTAACTATTAGGTATAGTTTCCTTTAAAGGGTTCCCGACAAGTATATGACTTTAAATAGATTAAAGATCTTCAATACAACTACTAATAACTAGATATTTCTATATTTATCTTATAATTATCTTTTTATAAATAACTATAGAGATTTCGAGGAGATTTTAGTTTCATTACGAAGATTATAGAAAAGTGATAGATTATAGAATACTTAGCTCTTATAAGTATTCTATTTTATTCTATTTTTAAAAAATTCAAAAACGTTCTTATTTTTATAATTTAATAATTACTTCTAACTGTATATATTAAACCTTAGTCTTAATAGAACCTTTTTTATATTAACTATTACTATAAAGTCTTCTACTATTATTATAAAATACTATAGAAAATTTAGAAGTTTAATAGATATTTACTAAAGATTTCCTACTAGAAATTACTAGGATTTCCCTAAGGATTTCTCTAGGATTTCCCTAATATTTCTTTAAAGAAATACTAATAAAATCTAAGTAAATTCTAGATAGAAAAATTAGAGAGTTATTAGCTTTTATACTACTATTATACTAGTACTAAAATATAATAATTAGTAGTATAATCTGTTTTGTATTATTAGGATTTTAGTTTACTCTATAGATAAGTAGTTAATATAACTAGAGAATATTTAATTAATAATAAAACTCTAGTACTAGTAATTAATAAGAAATCTTATATTTACTAAACAATTATATATTATTAAGATTATACTAAAATTAATAAATAGTAGTTCAAACTAATACTATAGTTACTTAACTGGTTTAATTTACTTTACTATTAGATTCTTTTAAATAAATTAAATAATTACTATATATAATATAAATATATTTTTATTTTACAAATATTTATTATACTACGAAATTAAATTACTGGAATTAATATTAGAAACTCTTGAAATATATCCTACTCTATTCACTATATACTAATTCCTAGATACTTAAATAAAATAGAAATATAAATTTAAGTTTTAGATTTCATAATTTATTAATAAGGATCCTAATTATTATAAGACTCGAAGAAGATTAATATCCGGAAGAATACTATTTATTATAGAGGAATAACTATAAAATCCCTAATTAGAATAATTACTATAATATATTATTACTAATCTATAATACAATAGATTATTACTAGGTCTTAGATAAAAAATAAAAGAGACTAGATTCTCTAAAAACTAAAAACTCGTAAAATTCCCTAACTAGACCTAAAAAGCTTAAGTAATATTTTTCTACTTTAATTCCTTTTTAGTAAAATAACTTTCTTTCCTATTTTTTCTATAAGATTTAATTAATTTGAAATACTAATTCTAGTACTTCTTTTTATTGAACTATTATCTATATTCAGAAGAAAAAACCTAGAAATACTAGAAAAATTAATAAATCCCTAAAATATAACCTAAATAAATACTAAATCTAAAGATAAAGTTAATTTATTAGGATATTTCCCCTATTAATAAAATAAGTAAAGTAATATTCTAGTTTCTATTAAGAATTATAATAGACTTATATTAGAAATCGTAAAATACTAGGAAATAATAGGGAATATTCTAATACTAAGACAAATACCTCTAAATCTAAATCTAGTATAATAATAAACTTAATAACTTCTAATACTACTTCTAGAGTTACTTCCTAATCTACTTCTTAATCTACTTATTAATCTACCTATTAATCTACCCTCTTCTCTACTTCTAAATCTAAATAATTATTAGAAACTTTTAGCTATATTTTACTAAATATATAAAACATTATAATTTATAAAAAAAAGAAATACAAATAATACTAAGTATTTATTAAAGTTACTACTAAGATTACTACTAAAACTACTAATAATAATAAAGAAAAAGAGTAATTTAGAATTCAATTTATTAGATAAACTATTTAAAAACCTACTATAGAATTATAGATTTAAACTAGAAGAAATTATATTTTATAGTTTTCTTAATAGATATAATTTCTCCAGAGAGTCTTATATAGGAGATACTAAGAAAATCTATATAAATATTAAATAATCTATTAAAATAGTATAATTTTATATAGATAACTCTAGTTATTATTAACTAACTATTATTAAGAATATATTACAATATTTCTATAGACCTACTTATGATTGGTGTATAATAGATCTAATTAATAAAGAATAATTAACTTTTTATTACTATAAATATAGACTAGAAAACTAGATTACTTTTCTGAGAATAAAGTTTAAAGTATTTATTTAGATTACTAAATAGAAACTCAAAAAAGTATTCTATACTATAGATAATATCTATAATAAATTAAATTTATAAATCTTTACTATTAAAGTTATAGGTTTTAGAAAGTAAGTTTAATAATACAAATCAGAAATTCTTAGAATTATCTATAATAAATTAGATTTAAATCTTATAATAATAATTTTAAAACTAAGATTAGGTATAGAAAGAAATAAGTAAATTGAATTCCTAGTAGAATACTAAAATAGATAAATAAGAAATATAAATTTTAGAAAATAGAAAAACCTAGGAAGAAAACCTATATAGAAATAATAAACTAAACCCTAAAATACTATAAATCAAACTAATAGATCTATAAATTAACTATACGAAATATAAACTAGCTTATTAAATTCATTTTCAAACCTAATTTATTTTAATTAACTATACTATATAGCTAAAAAAAGTATTCTACTATATTAGTTAGCCTAAAAGTAAATTTTCTAGTAATATAAGATTCTTTTGTATAATTAAGAAATAGAATAAACTTATAAGAAAATATAATTAATCTAAAATATAAACTAAACTACTAAGATAAGAAAAGTGATTTTTAACTAATATCTTAAACTAGATCTAACTAATAAACTAGTATTTAACATTTTATTAATATCTAGATAATTAACCTAAATAGCTAAACTAACTATAAGATTAAAATAAATATAAAAGAAAAAGCCTAGTAGTAATATAATATTTTGTAAGGATATAACGAACGGACTACGTAGTACGCCTAGTAACTAGCCGGCTAGGTACTAGAAGAGTTTTCAGTAGAAGGATTATAACTTAGATCTTTTAAATAATANTAATAGTCTATATAGTAATATAGACCCTATTTATATATCTAAACTTTTCCTAGTTAAGGCTTTTAGCTATACTCTTATAATTCTATTACTTTTACTTAATTTTTTAAATAACTAGTATAAATAAGGATATTAGGTAGTAACTAGTATTATAGAGAATAGCTACCCTATAAGTATAGACCTAATATAAACCTCGATAAGTTTTAATAATTAGTACTTAACTTAGTAGAAGTATGTAGTAAGACTACTACTATTATACTATACTATTACTAGGGATTAAGTAAGTAAAGTAATAGTAATAATAAAATAGTTACCTTAGAGGAAAATAACCCTAAAGAGAAATACCTCTTATATACTACTCGAGATAATTTAAAACCTAGTATTAATATAAGCTTTTGTTAATAGTATATTAAAGATGTTAAGAAAAAGTAATTATTAAAAGATATTATATAAAATATATCTTATAAGAGGGAATACTTATTTCCTAATATAGGAAGAAGAAGTAGAGCGATTTCTACTATACTTTAAAAAGCTAAGTAGTTACCGGGTTTTTAGTAACTAATATTTAGATTTGATAAGTAATCCTAAGTATTATTATAACTACTATTTTTACTTAAGCTAAATCTAGTAAGTATTATAAGCTAAATACTCGAAACTATATAGTCCTAAATAGTAATATATTAAAAATAGATATGAAAATAGTAAGAAACCTATAAAGAGTAGACTTCAACTCTTATCTAATAACTAGCTAAATATTTAGTAATATTTAAACTACTTAAGGATTAGGAGAAACTACTTTTATATAACTATAGAATAATAAGAGAAGAATTTATAGTTAAATAAGTTAATAACTAGATTACTACTATTAAAGATAGCTACTAGATCCGACTAGGTAGTATAGTTGACTAATAGATCTAGTAAATACTTATAAAACTAGTACCCTAGTTCTAGATAGAATAGAGAAACTATAAAGCTAGCCTAGAAAACAAACCTACTTAAGCCGATTTTATTATATTTATTCGCTAATAATATATTAACCTAGAGATATAAGAGAAATTATATAAATAGAAACTCAAAGAAATATAATAAAGAAAATACTAGTTACTTATATAGTATTACGTTAAGTAGTTAGCGCTATACTAGAACTTAGGTATACTTAGATTTAATTAGAATAAAGGAGAAGTTTTTATCTATTTCTACTACTTATACTCTAGTTTAAAAAGGGAGATAGAGAAGTTTAATATCTTTATCTTAAAAACTAGAAATATTATAATAGAGGCTAAAAAACTATAGGAACTCTAATAGTACTATACTAGTAAACTAATATAAGATAGGGGGTATAAATGAACTTATATAAGCTTATAACTATTCTAGCTACTACTACTCTTAAAAGTAGTAAGCTAAATAGGTCTATTAACCCTATTAATACTAAGTAGATAGTAATAAGACGCTAATAGGTTAAGTAATACTATATTTACTTTAAGTTAGAAAAACATATACGTATTAGCTATACTATAGATTATAGGGGTATATTTCTTATATAGTAAAATAAGGTATAGAGCTATAAACTATAAGTCTAAACTAAACGCGAACTTAATACTAATAGCTAGCTAAGGTTAGAATATTATAAGCCTTCGTATTTCGGTCTAAGCTATTAATACTAGTTCTTATATTAAAGAGATTTAGGGAAATAAATAAGTATAGAAATAGAATTAATAATCCTTATACTAGCTAAGGAATTAGTCCTTATAAAGAAGATAGCTAAAAGGTTAGTAATTATTCTTTAAAGTACTAAGGAGAAAAAAGTAGTAATAGATATAGATTTATATTTATAAATAAATTTTATTAGTAAATAACTAGTAATATTACTAGGACTAGTTTTAACTAAAATAACTATACTTATTTTGAAAGAATTCAATAGTTTAGTATTAGAACCAGGGAAGTATTACTAGCTAATATTCTTTCTTATAAACTTAAATAATTATTTATAGAAATTACGCTAACTAATTACTAATACCTATTAACTAGAAAAATATATAAATTTCTTATTAAAATAGGACTTTATAAACTAAAAAAATATTATTATAGATACCTAGATAAATACCTAGTATTATAAATAGATATCTATTATTAAACTAGAAATATTTATTTAAGGAATCGTTAAGAATAATAAAACTACTTATATACTATATATTAGTAAGGTAAGTAATAACTTTAAGGTTTATATAGAAGTTTTTAGGGAAATAGATAAAGTTATTATAACTATAGATATCCCTAGGGAACTTATAAGTAAATAGGAAGTATTTGATAAAGTTATAGTAAAGTTAGTCCTAGTTCTCGAGGATACTAAATATACTATTAAACTAGAATTAAGTAAAAAACTACTTTATAGGCTTATATATCTACTAAATAAGTAGTAATTAGAAGAATTAAAAGTATATATCGTGGAAAACCTAGTAAATAGATATATATAGCTATTTATAAGTAAAATAAGTATACTAATCTTTTTTATTCTAAAGAAGGATAGCTTTTTATAACTATATATTAATTATAGAAGTTTTAATAAAATTATAATTAAGAATTTATATTTACTACTATTTATTAGTAAGCTTCTAGATAGATTTTAAGGAGTAATATAGATTTCGAAAATTAACTTTAAAGATACTTATTATTATATTAGGATTAAACTAGAGGATTACTAGAAAATAGTATTTAGGATATAGTATAATTACTATAAATATATAGTAATACTATTTAGTTTTATTAATATACTAGTAACTTTTCAAGTATATATTAACTATATATTTACTAGTTGAATTAACATATATTACATAGTATATATAAATAATATTATAGTATATATAATAAGTATTAGAGAAGATTATACTAAAATACTATTATAAATATTTACTAAGTTATATAAAATATATCTTTTCGCTAAACTTTCTAAATATGAATTTTATATAGAAGAGATAAGTTTCCTAAGGTATATAATTACTTAGGAAAGTATTAAAATAGACTTAATAAAAGTTTAGGTTATTACTAAGTAGAAGCTACTAGAAATATTTAGGGAATTTTAAGTATTCTTAGGTTTCTATAATTTCTACTATAAATTTATTACTAATTATTTAGGGGTAATAGTATTACTTATAATATTTCTTAAGAAAAAGATAGAGAAGAAAGTCTTCTTATAACTAGAAGACGCGAAGTCTATATTCTTAGTACTATAAAATACTTTTTATTTAACGATTATTTTCTAGTACTAGGACCCTATTAGGGAAACTAAAATAGAGATAGATATATTATAGTAAGTAATCTCAGGTATCTTATTATAAAAAGTAGAAAACTAGTAATAACTAATTACTTATTACTTAAAGAAATTTAGTAAAATAGAGTAGAGATAAGGAATAGGCTAATAAGAGCTATTAGTTATTATTAAAAGTTTTAATTACTAAGAATATTATTTAATAGGATTTTTAAAGAAGTTTATAGTTTTAATAGACTATTAAGCTTTAATAAGTATTATAATAGTACTAATACGGGACTTTTAGGGAAAGTTTACTTACTAGATCTATAAGTTTTTAGTATTTAATTTTAATCTAGAATACTAGCTTAGAATTATTAATCTAGTAAATAGACTATTTAGATAACTAGACTATATAAAAAAAGAAATAGAATACTATAATATATTACTAACTTTTATAGATAAATTATAACTTACTAAACAATTACTAGTAGATACTTACTAAAGGGTGATTAAAATTAAAAGGAACTTAGAATTAATAAAAGCTTTTATTTAGATAATATAGGTATAGGAAAAGTACTTTAGTATAGAAACTAGACCTAGAAATAGAAGTTATTTAATTTCCCTAAAATATTACCCTACTAGGGATACTAGAAAATTAGTAATAGTTATAATTATAATTACTTATAGTAAAGATATATATAAAAGGATAAGGAATACCTAGCGAATACTAGTAAATAATAAGACTTTATAAGGAGCTAGAGTTATTATTTTAATATAATATATCCTATATTTAGTAATAAAAGGTTTTATAAAAAACGAAATAGTATACTTTATAGGTAATTCTAAGGATATTAAATAAGTTATTAGGGGGCTATAGATTTATAATAAATATTATTAAATATATATAGAAAAAGCCTAGAAAGTAGCTAGTAGATAGAAAAGGTATTTAGTAAATATAGAAAAAATATTCTTTTTCTAAGGAAAACTAGTTATACCTAATATAGAGTTTCTAAAATGTAAAATTATTTATTTATACTATAATAAAGGTAAAATAAATTAAATAAATACTAATAAGACTTATAACTTTATAAAATAGAATTTCTATTAAAATAATATAGCTATAAATATATAGAACTATATAATATTATATTAAATCTACTAGGGGATTAGAGTATTAAAATATAAATTATATAGTTAGTTATAGTTTCTACTTATCCTAGTAAGACTATTTTAAGAAATTAGTATAAACTTTATTATAGGATTACTAGAGAATATATATAGAAATAGTAATATATATAATACTATCCTAGTAATTATAGATAGGTTTATAAAGTTTATAATATTTATTTTAATAATAAAGTAGATAATAGCTATAAAACTAGTAGTAATATTCTATAAAAAAGTAGAATACTAGTTTAGTATTTTAGAAAGTATTATTAATAATAAAGATAAACTTTTTACTAGTTAATTTTAAGAAGAATTTATAGTAGAATAACTAATTAAATAATAATTATTAATAGTATACTATTTATAGATAAATAGTTAAATAAAGCGAATATACTAGATATTAGAATATTATTTTAGAGTATTTACTAGTAGTTCGCCTACTATCTAAATAGTATAGTTTAGGGAAAGTATATTTATATATAATAATAATAGATATAGTATTACTAAGTACTCGCTAATAGAAAAACTATATAGGTTTTATTTAAGAATAGTTAAATATATAATTAAGAAAGACTTAATAGTATTTGGTTACTTTTGCTCTGTACCTGGAATAGTATCTAAGCTCTTTACTTTATATATGGATTTAACTATAAATTTTACCCGATAACAGTATTCATACTAATACTAGCTCGCAACTAGTTAAAATAGTAATGAAATTACCTATTATTGTAGATAATTATACCCCTAGTTCTAATATTTAACCCTATAATAGTAGAAGAC